>JAXGGA010008665.1:0-55586 GCA_038373865.1 Uloborus plumipes | reverse complement strand
GAATCCACCAGTTTTAGTGTTTATGTACTCAACGTTTTCATTAGGTATGTTGTTTTCAACAGTAATTATACGCTGAAAGCGAAATGGTTAATAAAACTGCTGAGTATATTTTAAAACTGGTAGATAATCCATTTTTTTTGTCTAATAGTGATAGGTCTGCTTTCATACAACATGCAGCAATTAAAAAAACTGTTTACGTAGATACTTGATTTTCACAGGAAAATGTGACATCTCGAAAATGTATTCGAAAAAATCTGTGTCGATTCGACGTTTTTTTTTAAATTATGGGTCACGGTTTAAACATTATTGCCAATCCTAATGCAGTAGTTTATATAAATACAAAACTTTTAAAACGTAACCTCTCTCCAGAAGGTATGTGCTGCCCGAGTTAGTGCGTAGATAAAAGTAAACAGTAGGATTTTTTCAACGAAATTGCAAAAAAAAAAAAAACTTAAACAAAACCCGAGAACTTTTAATTAAATGCAAAGCAAACGTATTATCGCGAGTAGCTTTAGTTAATTTCTTCGAAAAAAAGGATTTGTCTACTTGTTGTTAACTTTGACCTTGCAAGTAGCATTTTAAATGCAGTGATGGTCCCTAAATCTTAATTCGTTCATGTAACTTTTGTTCTACTGGACATAAAGCAATGCGGCTTGTAGCCCAGCTTTCTTTTCGCTTTCCGCACCTAATTATATATAAAATGTAGGGGGTTCCTATTTGAAGATTCAGACTTTGTGTTCATTACTCTTTGTATATGGCCCCTTATTAAAATTTTATTCACATAGTTTTAAAGAAGACTTTAATCCATGTCAGAAGACACCTTTTTTCTGTTCTTTGCAAGTATAGCAGCAGAATAATTCAGAGTGTTTCGGGTTTTTTTCCAATGACTGTGCCCGTATTGCAATCACATCTTACAGCAAAAAGCTGCCAACAGATGGCAAGTTTTGCTTCTAATTTTTCAAAACTGTGCAAATGATTTTTATGACTTTCGTTACAAACATACTGTTTGATTCGTTTCAAAATTGTCCTTCGTTTCTGAGATAGTCAATTGATCAGATAGTCCTTTGCTGGAAGCCCAACCAACACAATTGTGCTAGAAAAATTGCTACTTGATTGATTTGTTTCAGTAAAAGTTCGTTATATTTCGATCACACTTAAAACTGCTTACTGTTAAGCGGAGCTGCATTTGTTATCTCAGTTCTATTGTCTTTATGTACAACGCTATTGATTTTTGGATAAGACGAATTAACTTTAAAGGTTTCTTTGAGTTGGTTTTAACGAGGTTCAACTGTTCTTGTGCAATTGGTATGAACATGAAACGTCCCTAACCTGAACTAAATCAATTGACACATTGCTTAGCCGTAAATTGTATTCTTACATGTTCAATTACACAACTCAACTAACATTACCCCTACCTTGCTTCCGGATTATACTTTTTCTACGTACGCCTCTGGCAACTAAATATAGTTATAGCTTTTCTTGTAAGTAGAATATTACTTTATGGTTCATTTGCTGACAGTCATCCTTTCATTCATACAAAGCGACAGATTCTTTAGCAAAAAGTGATATTTACTGGAGTGAAACTAAATTAATTTTAGAAAACCTCAATATTAAGTTTTTTTTAATGAGCGAAGGACTAAATAGCATTTTCAGATCAAAGAGTAATTTAATATTGATGATTTATGACATAAGGGCCGGATCTTCATGGGATTGGCCTCCTTTATTTATTTATTTATTTATTATTATTTTTTTTGGCTTTTTTGCATTTTGGAATTTTTATCCTTTGGGCCTTTTTTGAGACTTTTTGGACATTTTTTCAGAATTGAGGGTAATTTTTTTTTTCATTTAAATGCATTAAAAAATACATTTCAGGGCATTTTTGTGACAGATAGTTTTTAAATACTTTATAATATTTTCACACAGGATTATTTTCTAAAAACTGTTTTTGCTTATTATAGTGAATTCTCAATATCCGCTGAGAGGCTACAAAAAGTAGAATGTATGTGACCTCGTAGACTACGGAATAATAGTGCTTTCTCCTTTGCAAAATTTTAGTGCTGCCATCTGTATTTGTATTAAGAAACAAATCTAAAGTGAAAATTGTTGAAAGATTACAAAAGCACTAAACAACTAATAAATAAAATTATACATTGAATATTCATAATAATAATAACAACACTAAAAAATATTGAAATCAAAAAACTTCTCTGTGAAATGTACATTTAGTATTCTGCAACTGTACTACATACCTTGGCACAGTTATTCAATGTAAGAAATAAATACCTTTTTAATCTGTTTTGTTACTTTGCTCAGATATTATTACAATTACTATTTTCTGTTCAACTATATGGTATACTCTCCAAGAAAGAAACATGCTCCAAGTGTCGAACATAGCGAAGAAAATCAGATTTTCTTAAGTTTTAACAATTTAATTTAGTACTGTTAAGGTTTTCTTAGCTTTTTAACAATACTGATACTCTGGGATGCATTAAAGGGAGAGCCACCTTTCTGTCGGTATTAACTATTGTAAAAAATTGAAACTTGCTCTGTAATTTCAGTTGAAACTTTATTACCATTTATATTTAGGGTTGTTATTTTTGTGTCAAAAAATGATTTAAACTGTCAAAGAATCAAAAAATTAAGCTGATGCTTAAATGAGGCAATCATAAAAGCTAATTCTGTCTGTAAAAAGCCTGTCCATAAATGGTGTCAAACTTTTTTTTTTATTTAATTTGTAACCCCCTTCCCCTCCCGCTTTATTCCAAAGTGTCTCGCTGCAGATTTTCAGGTTTGTAGGCTCCTGTTAGACGAACATAACCGAAATGTAAGCAATTTGTTCGGTTCAATATTATAGTTAAATCATTTACCGTTTGCCATGGATCTTTCAAACTGACTTCAGCAAAATAGGAGGTTTTCAGTTTGAAGGAGATCTTTTATTTTTTATTTTTAGGTTAATGTTTCCTGATTACTTGAAGACGCTTGGACCGACTTCAAAAATACTTTTTTGGTTTGATAGGGAGTTGGACCGACTTCAAAAACATTTTTTTGGTTTGATAGGGTATACCTTCCAAGTGGTCCCATCGTCCGGGTTTGATAACAGGATCCTGAATAAATCGACGAAATTCATTAGTAATCACAATGACAAATTTAAATGAAGACATCTCTGAAGCAAATATGAAACTCATTATTATCATGGTATTTTTATCTTCATCTCATCCTAATAACAGATAACGGGCCACGCTCATAGTATTTTTTATCGCAAGTAATTTGTATTGCTTTGAAGTATAAATTAGTAAAAAAGCCGTTAATATTTAAATGGTTCTGATTAAATCGGGGCACAAATTAATCCAGAGAGTAACTAAGATTAATTTTCGTGTCGATTGTCTCAAAAATTTAGACACGTTGATATTTTTTTAGATTGTTTAGTTTATAGAGCATTTACTTAAGAAAATTACACGAAAAAATTATTTAAAAAAAAAACAACAAATTTTTGCAAAAAAAAGGAAAAAAAAGAAAGAAAAGACTTCAAGACTTCAATCGACAATTGCTCTAAAAAACTGAAATTACTTTTAAACATAAGCTTTGAAGTCGGTACTAAAACGATAGGTAAAATGATGTTTCATCATATTTTGACAACATTTTTCAGGAAACCATTGCAAATTAAGAACAGAATATTTGTAGCATTACACAAATCTGTGGTTATCAATGTAATGTCTGCAAATGCTATTAAAGAACCTGGATCCATTAGAACTTATATTTATGTGAATTGTAGTTACGTATGATTCTATGTATTGATTTTGCGCCTACTTCAAAACTTATGCTTAAAAGTAGTATCGATGGTGCTCAAAGAGTAAAATCATATTGCTGATTGAAGATCTGAAGTCGGTTCTATATATATTTTTTCAACTATTACGAGTGTTTATAAATCTCACGTCTGATAAAGTTAAAGATAATATATTGTTACTACTAGCAAAAATACCCGGCGTTGCCTGGGTCAGTAATATTGAGAAACAATTTATATACTCACCTTTGTTTTTTTTTTCCCTGAGCTGAAAGAACTCAAAACACACCGCTGTGACAATTTTTAAAATGTCGCCAAATTTTTGCGTAACTGTTTTGGGATACCTAGGATAATTTTGCTCCCCTCCTTACTTTTATGAAAATACATTAAGTATTATTATGTCACTAATTTTTGTCACAGAGAAATGGAAATCAAATGTTGAGATACTATTGCTGACCATAAAATGACGTTAAAAGTTTTTGTCCTAAATGATTTCGAAATTAATAGGGAGCATTTAGCAATTATTTATGCAAAAATGCAAATTAATGGTAATTTTAGTCTTGTTTAAGGGTTTTATTAATTTAGTATGTGGATTACTTTACTTTTTGGCATAATTTTAAAAAGGTTTTTAATGGATACATACGGAATGGGAAAACAAAAGAAAAAAAATACGTAATAATACTTTACGTTTTACACGACATAACCAAAATAAAACAATTATTATCTGATATTTATCGACTGCGGCAAAATCTCAATCATCGATATAATACTCCAACTTTTCAAATGTGGGAGTATTATATCGATGATTGAGATTTTGCCGCCAGTCGATAAATATCAGATAATAATTGTTTTATTTTGGTTATGTCGTGTAAAAAGTAAAGTATTATTACGTAGTCTTTGGCACAAAAACTGGCGTCAGTTGAAAAAATCGAGGAGAATCTCAGTTATTGAAATCTTGCAGCAAATTTGGCAAAATTTCAGTTCAGTCGGATACTAAGAAACTACCCTATTGTAAGTACCCAGAGAAAGTGATCAATCAACGCAAAAATATTTAAGAAATACCGTTAAGTTGTATTTAAAGCTTCATCAAATTGGAAAATAATGAACCTAATCCAGTTGCCAATCTCTTCAAGCGATTACGTTACCGATACTCTAAAACACATATTTACAAAACTCAAGAAAATAATTGATGCAGTGAACAATCTACTAATAAAGGAGTACAATTTAGTCTACAAAATAATATTTGCACGTTTCAAAGCACAATAGAAAACACATTGTCTTAATGATAAATATTCTACTTACAACTGAGACTACAAAATGTTTTAAAATACAAACCATAGTAAAAGCTCGTTTGCCTGCTGGCGCGCATTCGTTTCCAATGTCTATGTAAAAGCCTTTATATTAACCCATGAAGCTGGAAAAAAATTACTTTTTGATTTGACTTGAGAAAAGCCTTGAACATTTAATGCGAAAAGCGGAAATGATACACGCAATTCTACCTATTGACAGAGAGTTGAGATGATGGCACTAAATACTGAATTAGTTTCCTAGAAGCCTTCGCGGATTTATGCGAAAAATGTACCTTAAATTGGAATGAAAAAGCGCTACCAATCGAACTTTTTCGAATATCGTTATAAATTATAGCCTATATGTTATTCTGATGCATAGGCCACATTATGGTAAAAGTTTCATTAAAATCCGTTCAGTAGTTTTTGCGTGAAAGAGGAACAAACATCCAAACTTTCGCATTTATAATAGTATTAAGATGATTGGTGGTACGTGTTGCGTAATCGTTTTTAATCTCTCACAGAATAAGTTGTACAAAAATAATCACTCAGCTGTGTTTTATATGTATTATCCGATGAAGTTACATACATGTCACTTCACCGGATAATCTGCCCATTTTGAAAAATTCCATATCAATAACGCTACTCTAATATAGGTAGACTTTCAACAAAAACACCTTTTTACCATTTAACAAGCGAAAATTACAGAATAGCTCAACAAATTTGAGAAATTTTGACGTATCATTGCATCGAAGTTTAAAAAAAATGTTTTAATATATTTTGCAGGTATTGTATAGTATTAGTTTTTCTTAGAAGAACTCCAACTTAATTTTAAGAGCTCAGATGGGCTCATAGTCGAAATTGGAGGTAAAAAGTGAAGCTGTTACTTTTATTTTACATTTTCATGGTTCTTCAATGTTTTTTGTGACTTAATTTATTCGTTTGATAGAATTGTAACTTTAAACCATATTTTAGAATAGTTGTATTGCCAAGACTTTTTAAAAATAGCCACGATCAAGTTACCGCGAAGATTATGATTAATTAATGTTATTTTTGTATTATTGCAAAATTTTAACTGTTAGAAGCACGGAATACGAGTTGTAACTCGGATGCAATCCTTCATTCCAAAAACTGTACTGTATCACAAATTTCAAGTCATATTTGGCTTATTAACCAAGCCGCTCCAAACCTGGGCTGCCTGCAGATTGAGCTGCGCTCTTTTAAATTTAAGTCAAGGTAAACTTTAGTGCAGGGGTTTTCAAACTTTTTATATTTGCACCCCTGCCCCTCTCCCTTTTTCGCACAAAAATCGTTCTCTTTCTCTTTCTCCCCTCCCTTTTAATTCCTATAAATTTAATTTAATAAATGCTATCTTATATTACAAGTGTTACAATGTCATGGGTTAGACAAGTAATACTATATTTCACATCAAGTTGTTTGAAGGCACCAAAGCAAAATTATTAATATTTTATTTTCGTGTGAGTACTGACAAGTTTATTACATTTTAAATTGATAAAAATAAATAAACAAAAATAAAATAAAATATTATGAAAAAAAATGAACTTAGACATTTTAAATTCAAATACGTTTTCGATATGACGAATTGCATTTGGTGTGTGTATATCCATTCCACAACCCTAAATACGTGGCGTCATCTATTGGATTTATTTTGAGAAAATAGGATTTAAGGTCCCTTAGTGATGCACAGTAGAGAAAGTCGATTTTTACTTTTTTTAAAAATCGATAAAACCTGTGATGGGAAAAAGTGGTGTATTGGTATCAAATCTTTGTAGAAAAAAATGCTTTGAAATCAAAATATATTTTCCTCTCCCGCAAGACCCTTGAAGTTTCGACAAGCATGTAAAAAATAGCAAAATTTTTATGCGTGAATTTTTTAAATTGCCACAAGCCAAAATAGTGGCACAGAGACACTCATAGCCCCCGAAAGAAATATGTTCGTGTCGTAAAATATTTAAGCCACACGACAGGCCCTTGAAGTTTCACCAAATGCGCAAAAAAATACATTTTATATTTTTATTAACAAAAAATTAATGCATGATATTTTTTAATCGCGTGCAGCGTAAATAGTAGCACGGTAAGACTCATTGTTCATAAAAAAATATTTTGAAATCGTCTTTTATTTTATCCCTTTGCTGATCCGGAGAAATGTTTATCATTTGGACTTTTTCGATACTTTAGCCTTTTGAAGCAGATATTTTTTTAACGAATTTTCTATAACTAAAATCCATTTAAATCTTTTTTCCCATGTAACAGCACTACAGACTGTACAAATATGTAGGAAAAGCACTCTATTCGCTATAAGTCTTCTGTGATAAGAACCTTTTCGACGATTTGGTGGACAACATTTTTACTCGCTTTTCAGAACATATCGCGTCACATAGCTGATGCAAATATTTTTTTTTTCACTACTAAGTGCATCTATCTAAGCGCATCACCTTGCTTGAGTTTTTACACAAGCACAATGAGGGGGAGGCAGGGGCGTCAATGAAAATAAAAGTGAGCTTATGGAGCAAGAAAGAGATATATTCTAAAAAACAGTAGATGCTGCAAGAATGAAACGAAAAAGCTTTCAAGATAATACAAAATCTACACTCTTCGTTACCTCAGCATGTTCAAGAATGTAGTTGTGCATGTGTAAAAAGTCAAAAGAGATACTAGTTTTCAAACAAGAATTTTTCAATTACCTGATCTTTGAGGAGAGTGTATACGGGAAATTCGAATGTAAAAATGACTAGGAAGTTTAAACTTAGAGAGGCAAGACAATAATATATGTTGAAAGAGTGAATAAGTATAGCAAACCAAAGTAATATAAATAGCCAATCAACAATGTGGCAGTACTTCGGATTGTACTTGTGCCGTATAAAGTGAAATACTTTGATTCCGACGAAGTAAGCGGTTTCAGAGTGACTTTTCCGTCATCTGCATTGAACACAGTGTTAGATGGGCATTCTACACATTAGAGTTTGAGTGGAGAAATACATAAGGTGTTATAGCTTACGCTGGGAAGCAATTTTCACAAACATTTATTACCAGAAAATAGTACAGCTAACGAAATACTGCCTGGGTAATATAGGGTATTTTTAAAGTAAGTCAGTTATTTGGCATAGTTATTTACTTGCAATATAGTCGGATGGGCATTGTTGATAAGTCAGTAGCCTTCTTGAAATAAATATAGAATATCCGTAAAGAATTTACAAATCTTCCTAATTAAAGCGAGTCTAGTTTTTGGAATAAATCAGGAATATTCAAAGAAATCTTAGATATGTTCCTCGTAAGGGGGCTTGGCGTCATCCATATTTACAAAGAAAGCTGCTAAAGTATTTTAGCAAATGTGGTTATGAATAGCAAACACCAAACTGCTAATTCGCTTGAAATTCCAGCAAAGCTAATGGAAAGAGATAGCATGACTTACTCTTTAAGGACTCACTTAATCGTCATAGCCGGTAGTTGAGGTGAAGGCGAAACTTAATAAACACGCTGAGTTTTTTTTTAAACTGGTTCATGCAACATGCAGCGATTCAGGAAACTTTTTCGCAAAGATACAGTAGACGCTCGTTATAACGACCACACGTTACAAAGACCATCCTAATATAACGACTGATGAATAAACTCTGATGTCCAAATAGGGGCTCTAACTAGTTTTCTCAAGAAGAAGGACTATTTAACTTGTGAGAAACAGATTTAGTAAAATGATATACCCATTGCAGGTTTTTGTATGCAGGAACTAACAAGCGTTCCGTTTTTAGGCTACTGGGCATAAATAGGTTAAACAACTTAAAAACAAACATCTTTTGCTTGACATTGTAGAAAAAGGAATAAAAAAAACTCATTAATTAGGTTATTTATGATTCTTTTATACATTATTTTATGTGTCTCTAAATTATTCAGCAGTTGTTTCTTCTGGCTGTTATTCAAAACTTATAAATTCGTTTAATTTTTATTTTCGGCAAACCTATTAAAATTCCAGAACTTTATGTACTTTACTTAAGAGATTTCACGATTTTGGCGCCTTTTCACGCTTCAACAAACGTCTGACGAAGTATAGCCTATAAAAGCTCTTGCGCCATAAAACCCAATGCAGCCAAATAACTAACCATAAATTAGGGGGTTCATTTTAAAAGAATTTCTAATTAATGTGGTGTGCAAGAAGAAAAAACACATTAACAATAAACGAGTTTGCACTTATTTGAAGATGCCAATTTCAGCCGATTTTTTAATTAATTTATTTATTTTATTTATTTATTTATTTATTTCTTTTTTGCGACTCACTGTAGCTACCCGAGATAAAGTTTCTTTGAGAAATTCAAGAAAAATAAAAGAAAAAGAATAAAACACAAATTTTCCCACTTTTATTTCCACTTATATAAAGTGTTTGTGTTAGCTGTAAAATAGTAATGCAATTTTTCTTCGAATATTTGTTTTTTTGTGTCGTGCAATATTGCATGAGGATAAAATAACAAATGATGCAAAGATAAAAAAAGGAGAGAACGGAACATGCTTTCTTCGTGTATTGATTGCATGCTATGCTCAGATATACTTACAGTTGAGTAGATGAGGGAAGAAAAAAGACTTCAGCAAAAGTACTTTTTATTTATTTGTCATGTTTTTATGTTTCTACGCTTTAGTAAAAAACATTTTTAATAGGTAAGCAAATAAATTGAATTAAAGTAAAGCAAAACAATTGATACATTTTATTTTAAATAAAATCATCTCAGATTACTTTCGAATAATTTGTTTGGAAATGCTTTCTAAGTCACATGCACAGCATTTTTCTCGAAGCTCGAATTCATCTTTGATGTTTTTTTTCTTATCCTAAAACTATAATTAGAGGAAAAAGACACTTACTGCAGTTGGAACAAACAAACGTATAATTTAAATTAAATGCTTTAAAAATAACATTTAGTTGTGTCTTCAAATAACAAAGAAGTCCCGAAAGAGAATAAAAAAATATATAATTATAAACGAAATAATTTCATGTTTCCTAAAGCTATTTTTTTATTTCATGCTCATATGCATCAATAATAGTATTTTGAATGCATTCTTATTTTTTGGTAAGACGAATACAGTTTCACATTTTCTTTCCAAACGTCTTGTGTTGGATTTTTCTGATTATTTTCCCTAAAGGAAAACTAAACACCGTTTCTTAAGTAGTTGCTGTTTAAAAATTTTCATGAATCTACATTCTAACTATCTATGCATTAAAAAATAAGATATTCATGTGTGTAGGGGGAGGGGGGTTTGTGTGACACGCTTTCCCGTAGTTGTGGTGCGAAAGCAATAAAGCTTAGCAACATGAAATTTGGTGCACAGATGTAGTTTTTAAGTATGATGTCCATTTTACATAAAGAATTTTGGTATATTAATTTGAAAAAAAAAAAGTTCTTGTGATTTTATGCAGGTATTCGTAATCCGATTTCACCCCGCAAAGTGCTTTCAGATAAGTTTCTAACTT
Source organism: Uloborus plumipes (assembly GCA_038373865.1). Lineage (NCBI taxonomy): Eukaryota > Metazoa > Arthropoda > Arachnida > Araneae > Uloboridae > Uloborus > Uloborus plumipes. The sequence goes on along the minus strand of JAXGGA010008665.1, from coordinate 45,046 downwards.
TGGTAATTGGTTAAAATACAGGAAAAGATTTTGGAAAATGCAGCAGTTTTACAGAGAAACAACGTCTACAGATTAAGTTGACACCGTTATTATTGTTATTATTTTTTCAGGAATTCATAAGTACTTTTTTTTCAGCTCCAAAATGTACAAAAATGGCAATGAAATAAATTGGCAATATAGTAGTCACGGTTAAATATAGCAATTCTCAGAGTCAAAAGTGCTTTGTTGCTAGAGACAAGCAGTAAATATGTTTTATTCAGTGGTGGATAAAATTATATACTAAAAAATTTTTGATTAGGTTTTCAGCAAAACTTCACTCCGTTTCAATTATTTTCATTAAAAAAGATGAGTAATTGAAAAAAAAAAGGTCCTAAACTCAGTATAAGTCTTCAATTAAATTAAAAAAGTAATGTAATTAGAAAATTGCAACTTGAATATTTTATCATTACAGGTTCAAATGAAGAAAATCCTTGCTAAAGGTAACATTTGTTCGAATAAGTTAATTTAAAGCTTAAATACGAACTAATGTTACCATTAGCTCCTGTTGGTTGCGTTATTTTGCAATTTAATGACAAAAAAATAAAATGATTTGCTGGACAAAATTTTAAACAAACAAAATTAAACATAGTTTTAATCTTCACTCAACCCAGTTTCATGTTATTTTGCTAAAGTAAAGATGAATAAATTGAACGAAAATTCAAAGGATTTTGAAATTCCTAGAATTTTAACTTTTACAGAACTACTTGTGGAAATTATGGCTTGAAAAGAAATGGAAAAATTCATAATTTTTCATTAATTTTACAAATTGAAGCAACCAACTATAATCAACGGTAACATTAGTTCATGTTTAGATTGTGTGTGTGTAACTGTGTAACTGATTGAAAAACTGTAACTGTTTGTGTGTGTAACTGATTGAAAAAACTTGTTTATCGCAATCCAGAATTTTTTACCTTTGAGTTAATACTTCTTTCAATGTTCCACGCAATGATAAAATATTAAATCGCACATTTTTAAATTGTATTTTTTAAAAAATTAATGGATGAATTATGTTGAATCTAAAACTATTTTTTTCAATTATTCATCCTCAATTTAATGAAAAAAGTAAAAGTGAGTTAAGTTATAATTAAAACAAATTCGACAAGTTTTGAGTCGATAATTTTATCCACCACTGTAGTTTGAAAGGGACTTTTTGTGTCATGCCGATTTTAAAGTTGAAATAATAACTTAAGATAAATATTAGCAAAACAAAAAGAAAAGAAATAAATAAGTAAAAATAAAAAGTCGTACAAAAGGACAATGAAATAATTAAAAGTATGACTAATGTTTTCCATTTATTGAAGACCGCTTTGCTTTGAAACATTTCCCGAAAGTATTCATTTTTTAAAACAATTTCTTTTGCTTTAAGCACAAGAACTTCTTTTCAAAAGTTATGAGAGCTGTAATCTGCAATCTACAGAAAGGCGATATACCCCGTGAATTATCGTTGCATATTTCGACGTAAATGTGATGCTTGCATTTTAGGGAAGCATTGCCTGTAAAATTTATGAGACTGGTAGTCATTTAACTGCTCAGGATATTCAAATTTCGATTTCTGGAAACATTTTTCCTGCGTTATTTCTACCCTTGTTTTGAATTTATGTACTCCGAGAAAATGCATTATTTTCTATTTTTTCCGGGCATTTTTAGCGCTATTCTTTCACTCGGAGTATAATTTAGTTTATCTTTTTTGGCAAGATACATGCTTCGCAAAATAAAGAACACGGAAAACGCATATTTCAATGCAAGATAATGTATTTGTTTCTTTCGTTGAGAATATGAGAGTGTGATAATGTACATGAGTTCGTGTCTGCGCATGTAAGTATATGTATACGAGTATCTTAGAGCATGTGCACGGAAGAATATATTTGTGTGTATGCGTGTACGGGTGTACGAGCTGCTTTTCCCGAGTATACACTGTTAAAACTACAGGTTGCACAAAGTACCTTAAAGGATGAAACATTGTAGCAGCAGCGGCACCCCCTAAAGGCTGACACTTGACTCCTTATGGCACCCTTGAGGATGCCGTTTGGCTCGTTAGGATGCCGTGGGTTACCCATTGGCTGCCATAAACACCCATGGGGTGTCATAAGATACCCATAGGGTGCCACATGGAGCCAAATGGAACCTTCGAGTGTGCCATATTAAGGAGTCAAGTGGCACACTTCAGGAGGTGCTGCTGGTGTTTCAGCACCTCCTGAAAGACTGGAGGAGGAGTCCTGAAAGACCTCCCTACGAACCCTGTGTTCGTAGATCTGGGAGAAAAGCTTCGTTTCATATGCTTGTGGTAGTAGGTTCGATCCCCTTTAGTGCCCTAGGTGTTATTTCCTCTTTTTGTGCGGTAAATATTTCTTACCTTTCCAACTTCTTGAGGCAATGTCACCCAATTTTTCCGTAGTGTTTATCAACTATTTACACGTAAGTAACAAAACGTGAACTGGTTTACTACAACTTGGATGCGTGTCAGTTTACACATGTGTGTATATGGATAAATGGCGCGTACTTCTGCATCAGTGTGTATGCATTTACACGGGTATATGCGTAAACCATTATGCACGCATTGTACGCACATGTGTGTATGTGACTATGGGCCTGTACATTAGGTAGTCTACACATTCGTGAGTGCGCGGCATATGTGGATCTATGTACGTTTTCGTGTGCACACACGTTTATGCCGCGGCATATGTGGATCTATGTACGTTTTCGTGTGCACACACGTTTATGCCTGTGAAGGTGTATATACACGAAGCTGCATGTATTCTGTTTACGTGCGCTGACGTGCGCAAAAAGACGAGAGTTCAGAGAATGTTCCAAAGATTACTTGTTTTTCATCGGAAACTGTAGGAAATTAGTGAAATCCCGGAATATTGATTGAAACATTTTGTGTTGTTTCCGAAATATTTAGTCTTTTTTTACAAAAAGTCTAGAGGTAAAAATGTTCAGTAATTGGAAATACAAGATAAACATTTGGACTTGTTCGCTCTAACCAGGTTACGATTCCATGAATTCATCTTACACAAGAAATTGTTTTAAAGCAAAAAACAATTTCCTTAACTCTAACGAACCAATAATATTTCATCGTTTAAAATTAACCTTTCGAGTAATCGGCTATAGTTGGTTTATATCTAACCTGGAAGCATTGTGAAGGCTCCGCAGATCCAAATGACGTCATTATGACACTGTCATGTTAGGTTTGTCACATGTAAAAGTTACCTTTTATAGGTTATTTTAAGCGCTATCACTTATTTTTAAGGACTAATAATTGAAGCTATAATTAATCAGAAAGGTTTCCAATAGCACCTGAATAAATCATAAACGTTCGTAATTAATTGATTTCTCTAATGACTACAAGCAATTAATTTTAGATATCAATGATTAGTTTGAGTATTATCTCATTCAAATGAAATATTGAGTCACTCAAAGACAATAATTTACAGTGAATACTTTCACCTATTAGTAATTGATTGCGAATGTAACTTCCATGTTCTGTCTTGAAAACGATATTTCTTGCACTAAATGAATTTTCAATTGATTTATAGTACGAATAAGAGTTTGCTAAACTCAAGTTACTGCTCATTAACTATTTCGCTACTCAAGGTGAATCATTAAATCAATAAACTAATTGGAACGCAGGAGTGTATTCGAAATTACTTGCTAGAAATCATAACAGACACTGTAACTGATTAAAAATTCAACATACTACGCAATTTACTACTGAAGTTAATAGTTGTTGTGGTAGAATGAGAGTTACAAAATTTTCTAACGTAGTTTTGAGCAATAAAATGTTTTGCAAAATATCAAGTTTAATTAGTGAAACATTTTCGTGTGCTATCAGTGATCAGTAAATTTTAGTATAGTTTTTGTAAAATGGGAGTGCTTCCTAAATTTTAAAAGTTCTTTTTGAAAGAACATGCTTTAAAACATAGGGTTTAACCATTTTTTAAATAATTTGACGAAGTTATATATTTTTTACTACTTATTTTAAATGGTAAGCAGATTTAATTTATTTTTTTACGTTCCGCGTATGACGCCTTGATTGCCAACTTTGGCGATTCTTAAATTTTACTGGTACGAAGTCTTTTTTTATAGTTAAAATGTAAACAACGCAAAAAGTGCTACCTAATGTTTTTTTTCTCTTTTTTTTTGTAATTCCTTTAGAAAAATGGGCAGAGGAGGAAAGCATTAATTTTTGCTATTTGTTACGGAGTAAATTTCTGACAAACGGACACATCTTTAGAAAGCAAAACAATAAGACGTAGCAATACGAAAGTACGGTACAGTTGAATAGCTTCGATAGGCACACCTCGCTTTGTTCTACTAAATTCTGGAGCGTTGAAACGTTGACTTTGCTGGAAAAAGAAGTAGACCATCTCCACACTAATCTTTCGGTAGGTTGCGCTGAGTAGTTTTAACAACCTGATTCATTTCAGTTTGTGCTGTTAAATGGTTTGAAAGAGCTCGGCACAGAGGCACAGAATTGCTATAAAAACACAAGCGACAAGCCTAACGGTTGACAACTAAGCACTCAGCTTGCCAAATTGGCTTAAGCGACAATTGTGACGTTATAGAGACAACGCTTTGTTTTCAAGTTTGGATACTTAAAAATATTAATTCAAAAAGTAATAATAATAATAATAATAAAAAATAAATTGGGAAAATAAAAGCATTTTCTGGTTCTATGTTATATTTTTTCTCCTTCTATAAATTTCAGTGACTAATAGTAGCATTTTTGACAAAAGGGATCACACCCGTTGGTACACTAATTAGAGGAACTAAAAAAGAACCTAAATGCACTAAACTTTTTACTCACGCCGTTATCATTCTAACCCGATAAATTGTCCTAAAAGTAAGTTCATTATAGGCAAGCAACTAATTTAGATATTAATTTCTAATGGGATCTTAACAATTCCCTAAAAATTACTCAATGCAAGTAATATATATATGCTTTTCTCAAATATAGTGGTTTCGACAAATATTATCATAAATTTTAAAGAAAATTATTTAGTTTAAAAAAATGATAATTATTTTAAATGGAGTAAAGTATCTTTAAAAGTGCTGTAAAACAAATTTAAAGACAAATAGCGAAAAGGATCAAGCCGTATTGCAAAAGGAAATAAGAAGAGAAAGAAACAAAAACAAAATTAACGATTGAGTTATTTTACTACCCACTACAATCACTGTCTACAGCCAATTTGAAAAGGAAAATTCCATCAGAAAGAGAGAAAGTTAAGCATTTGCGAAATGCTTGAGAGACAGACAAAGGATTTTCTTACTCTTCCAATTTTATAGAAGGCATTTTGAATTCCGTTTTTGGAAAGTATTTCGGGCTTCTATCGTTTATTATTACTACTTTCACTTTTCTTGTTAAGACGAAAAAGTTAATGCGTACCATCTTAGTTAAAGATAAAATATAAGAGGATAGAAAATCTGCTATAAGAGCGTCAGGAAATAACTAATAATGATCAGGAAAACAATTTTCAGCATCCAAAAGCTTTGTTCGCGATTTAAGTTGCTTATTTTTGGCACTCCTAAAGCTTGAGTTTTAGGGCTTCTTTTTCGTGTTATTTGCATTCGAACAGAGGGTCTTCATTAAATTAAAATTAAGTATTTGCTTTTTATACGAGTTTTCAGTTAAAGTTTAAAAAATGATGAAGAAGAAACACTGCATGAAAGAAGGCTCAGCGAATCTTTAAAATCTGGCTTGAAAAAAGAGAAGGGAATGGGATGTCAAAAATACATAAACTAGTTAAATAAATATTGAAAAATATAGAATTAGAAAAAGGGTTCTGAGATAGGAAACATATGGGTCATTCCGACAAAAATGGTACAAATCATGTCTGCAACTCTTTACTTAAGATTATCAATTTAAATAATTTTCACCAACTAATCATATTTTTTAAATTGAGTTTCCATTTATTTGTGTATAATGAAGTGTAAATAAAAAGTACATGACTCATTTATGAAAGGATTTTAAATATTTTGATCACTTTGTTTAACAGAGTGGACATATAACAGAGTGGACAAATAAGCCTTAAAAATATCTGTATAATCACAAAGAAAAGTTAGAATCACAGAACAAGCATAAAGTGGAATAAACAGCCTAAAACTGTAAGTCTCTGTCTGCAATTTCAATAAAAAGTCCATTTTTTTTCACTGTGAAATCGGCTCTAACAGAGGGGACATCCAACAGTTCAAATTAACTATCATAAGAAAAGAATTAGGCTCGCACTGGTTGTTGACTACATAATTCAATGTAGCAAGCTAATCACGGCCAGTTATACAACCTATATTTTTTTTAAAATATATCATATTGAATGCAATTGTTTATTTTATTTCCAAAAGGCATATAATAGCGTGGACAATTCGAAACATAGAAAATCTAGGGACATGGATAAATAATAGTGTTTTTTGGGGAAATTTTTTTTCGTTTACGTAATAAACTGCAGAAATGGTGTCAGAAGCATCTTTTGTGCAGTGCAGTGTAATTTATTTTGTTGTTACATTTCAACTTAATTTTAAATCATATTTAAAACACTAGCAATTTGAAGCTGGGACACGTCATTTTCACCTTTTTCTGAAAAGATAATTTTTTTTTGTGTCATTTCTAAATGGATTATACCTAATCAATTGATACTTGATGGCACAAAATTAAACGGAGAACCAATAAAAAAATGCACTTAATGGGTGGTAGTTATTAAAATTGATTTAAAAAAATTCTGAAGTCTCGGAAATAATTTGTACCATTTTTGTCGGAATGGCCCATATGTGTCTGTGATTTGTCTGTCTGTCTACCAGGTTGCTCGTCTTTTCCTAATGAATTTTGAAGTAATAGTCAGATTAGCACTTGTGAATCTTTTAATTAATATTAATTAAAATATATTTTTTCGTATGCAACCACACTGTAAGTGTTTTCACAAGAAACTAAGATATTTCCCCCCTAAATACATCAATATTATTGAAGTCTGATCACGGCTTATAAAAATGTATGAACCATTTGCAATGTATAAAAGCAAAACTCAGTTTGAAATAGAAAACACTAGCTTACAATGTTCAAAGAGAGAAAGCTTTTTGGACTTTTAAGAAATTCAATTTTATAGAGATGTAGAAATTTGTCCTTTTAACAAAACCCTTAGACTAAAAAAAATATTTCAGCACAAACTAAGGAGAAATTCCAGCAAAGAAAAATTAACATTTTCAAACTTTACTCTTTTTGAACTTCTTGAAAACTCTTTTCACTTTTCAGTTCACGTAGTTTTTAATAAGAAAATATTCCAAAACGAAAATTGCGTTTACTAAGCACATATGCTTGCATGTATGAGTAAAAGTAACGAAAAATATTATATCTTTAAAAAAGTATATTTAAATACGTTTTTTTAACTAAAATCCTGGACACGAGAAATATTTTATCTCTGTTTTTTTACTTCAGAATGTACATTATTTTTGTGCAAAATATTTGATTGTTGGGAAAAAATTACGATGCACCTTTTGTTCCGTTGCAAGCACGTACTTTCTTCTGCTCCTCAACACTCCTCCTTCACTCTGAAAATTGGGCATTAATAAAAATACATATTTTCTCAACTCATTTTTGAAGAAACATATATTTTTTTTTCTTTAGATTCCGGTTTAAAGACTTTAAAAAAGTTGAACATTGTTTGGTTTTTACATATCAACCCCACCGCAACCAGATTTGGCGATTGAAACATGTTTCGCGATTTATTTGGCAATTTTTTTGGTGGCTGTTGTTTACACGCGCTTGATTTTCTAAAATCGCCAAAAAAAAATCTCAGGCAAAACTCTACTAAGTCTGTTTTAAGCACCTAATCTGTATCTGCGGTGGAGTTAATACATAAATATCCAATCTTTTCGTAGTTTTTAGAACGTCGTCAAGCGCTTGGGCACATTGGTTTATCAATTGTGTTAGAAACAAATATTTCATGCTCAGAATTTGAGGATTAGTCATGTTCAAATTTTAATAACGTTGTTGAAATTATCTACATTTTTACAGTAATGGTGTGATAAAAGCATCGATTGAGCTTGCTTTGATGTAAAACGGGTTTTGGCCAGAGGTTTTCAACCTGATCAAGAGGGATTTCCATCTAAAACTCTTTGCGGCTAGATACTACAGACAACGAATATTCTAATTTGGGAGAAAAATATTTTAGAAAATTTATGCATTAAGTTTGCAACTATACTAAGCACCTCGTATTTAAAAGTCTAAACAATCTCAACAATAAAAAGGGAATTGGAATTTAAAAAAAAAAAAGAAATCATTATTTAAGCACTAATTTCCCAGTTATAGAGTATACACCTGTTTTGCTGTTGACCGAAGCCTTTTTTATTGAGGAAAAACGCTTAGTTTCCTATACTACCCAGAAGTCGAAGTTTATTTTTTGAAGATTGTTGTTTCGAATGGGAAGCTCAGATTTTATCACGAAATTTTGCTTTCAAATAATTCGTATCTGCAACTTAAATTCGCCAAGAAAACTTTCTTCTTTTGTTTCAAATGGACAATTTTCAATGAAAAAAGGCCTTCAACATTAAACACATTATAAAGCAATGTACTTAACAGATAAACTTCGCGCCAATAGTTAGATTTTTAAAATCAGCATTATTCAAGCACACATTTTTGAAAATAGAGCATACACCTGTTTCGCTCTTGACCGAAGGTTTGCTGTTTTTTATTGTGGAAAAACTTTGAGTTTCCTCTGCTAATCGGAAGACAAAGTTTTTAAAAAAAAGATTGTTGTTTCGCGTCAGAAGCTCAGATTTTATCACGAAGCATTGCTTTCAAGTATTTCGTTTCTATAACTTGAATTCTCCCAGAAACTTTCTTCTAAGCCTTCTTTTACAGTTTTTAATAAACAATTTTCAATGAAGAAAGGCCTTCAACATTTAAAAAAAAACCAATTTACTTGAGAAATAAACTTCGTAACTGGAGGGAACAAGTCCAATCATTGGCTTAGGAAAAGCTGAAACAAAGATAACAAGTCACATGGTTCCTCTTCGGCGAATGCGAAACACGCTTTACAGGAAATTATTGAAAGACGCCTGATTTCTTCCAATACTTTACCTTAAAATGTATCACGTGACTTGGTATCATTGTTTCAAGAACTGAAGGCGTCACTCTCTCCACCTTTTATCCCTTCTCAATGTTTCAAGACCGTTTTTGTTATCGTTGATTAATAAATCTTGTTACACAAATTTCCTGACGACAGCAGGCTATGTATCTAAGAAATACTTTTCTATCTTCAGGCGGACAAAAGTAGAATATTTTTTTTCAGAACCTTTAAGCTTATACTTTGGAAACTGTAACTCCACATTTCGAAATTCATTTTTTTATTATAATTTTTTGAATAAAACAGTAGGATCTTATTTTTTCAGATTATTTAAGCTTATGCTTTGAAAGTTTTAATTCCAAATTCCGTAATTCAACTTTGTTTATTATCATTTTTTGAAGAAAAATAGTAGAATATTATTATTTTTTTCAAAACCTTTAAACTTAATCTTTGGAAATTGTAACCCCAGATTTCGTTATTCAATTTTATTTATTATTATTTTTTAGACGCACGACGTCAGTTTTCGCGTATGTCATGTGGTTAAATAAACCTTCAAATATCTTTTTAAAATCCTTTGCAGTCGACGTTTTAGAACCCAAACACCAACAGATATTTCAGATAAACCATAAACGTTGCCAGTTTTGATTTAGGAAAAAAGAGAAACATAAATATTATACGAAGCAAATAATACGAACTTCATTAATTTTCAGCCATTTCCAAACTAGTGATTAAATAACAGGTTTAAGAAAAATTTTAAATGAAAGCTGTTTAATTACTTTTCATTTCTTATCTTCTTTCCCCAGTCCCTTTTCGGGATTTTTGCTTCAGTTTTATTTAGCATAGTTTTCGTTCCCACTGCTGCAAAAACAATTCAGTGTCTCTTTATCCGAATGTAATTAAGTTGATTTATATGCGTAAAATATTGGATACAAGAAAGGCTTTCTTTATTAGCATTATTCTTTGAAAGTCACATGGGGAGCATTAACGAAATGGAAACACAATTGTAAATGATTTTAATTACTATTTTGTAAAAAAAAAAATATATATATATTTTCTAAGCTAGATGTTTTTTCTAAATTTCATCTTTAGTTATTAGCTGGTTTCCTTTTACCTTTTTTTGTTTTGAGCTCTCAATGACGGAGGTTATAAGTAGTAAATCAATAGAAGTTAATTTTTTTTCATTTTTACATTTCACGCACTCAAGAATTCGATCACTTACATTTTTAATTATACACTAAAAAATGAATGTTGTTTTTACAGTATAATACAGCTAATTTTATAGTATTATATATTATAGTATAATAGTATTTTATAGTATTTCTAATTTTACGGAAATAAACTGTAAAATTGCTAACTTTACAGAAATGAACGGTAAAATTGCTAATCTTACAGTTTTTGACCGTGAATTTTAGTTTTGAAGTGAAACCTCTGCTGCCAGTATTGAACTGAAACCTCTGCAGCCCAAGATTATAATATTTTTACAGTATAACACTGTTAAATTTTACGGCGGTAATCTGCAAAATTTCTTACTTCACAGTAGGAAACTGTAAAATTGCTTGTTTTACTGTTTATTACTGTGAATTTTGCAGTTTTAAATTGGAACCTCGGCGGCCAGAATTATACAGTTTATTGCCGTAAAATTTAGCTGTATTATACTGTAAAAGCAACAGCATAATACAGGCAGCAGAGGTTCCAGTTTAAAACTGTAAAATGCATGGTAACAAACTGTAAAATGGTAATTTTGCAATTTATTGCTGTAAAAAAAAGTTGACAGTTTACAGTATAAAATTAGTTTTATTATACTGTAAAAGCAACATTCATTTTTTACAGCGTATAAGATGAGAGAAACTTTGATCTTTGCTTTGAATTCGGAGATATACCTGATTGACAGATCTTTATTAAAGCATATTATGATAATTATAACGGGTGATGGCATTTAACTTTAATAATTAGTTCAAACAACGTAATACCAATCATTTTTACGAAAATAAAAAACATATTTAGCTTTCCTAAAAACCATATGAAAGGCCAAGATATAAATTATATTTCTAACAAAATATCTTCCTTTTGATGACTATGTTCTTTTCATAATTATTTTGATAACTATGCAATCCTTTTAGAGTTGCCGCATAATTTATCAAGAAAATACTTTTTTTTCCTCTTTTGCGTCATTTTTTCTCCAAAACTTGAAGTTCTGTGGCTCTTTAATATATGATAACAAAGGTTTGCTTCATTTAATATACACTGCAAGGTTTTCTTTTCTTTTCAAAAGACCAAAAGAGCGGGAAATGTAATTAAATTAACTCCATCTTTTTACAAGTTTGTTGCCTTCAATGGCGTCGCAGCATTGCCTTTCTCATTAAAATGTTGCTTTTTCATTCTTTGGATGATAGTTCTTTTAGTTTCATCTTCAAGGAGTCAAACAAAATGAAAAGTTTACTCACTGAATAGGTCTGTTTTGTTTTACATATTTCGTGTAAATGAATAGAAGTAATGCTTCCGTAAATATAAAGGAATAAAGTTTATGTACGAGGGAACAGTAATGGTATGTTAGTTAACATTGAATAACTAAAATTTAAAACATTCTGCGTATAAGTTATGATTTAAAAAATATATCTTGTTTGGTTTGTAATCAAGTAGTGCAAGTATTAACCCATTTATTCCCAAGTTTTTTTAAACAATTTTTTTCAATTTTTATCTGTTTAAAACTCGTACTCGGAACATACATTTTAGGCTTAAAATAGTTCGCCGTTGCCGTATTTATTAAGTTATTTAACGTCCTGTTTATGGGAAATTTTGCAGATATGTGAGCAAAATACGACCATACTTGACACTACTTTTGCAAAGTAACATTACAGAAGGCATCTGTGATCAATTTTTAAACAAATCATTTTAAAATAGTGAAATTTTATGAAAAATAAGTTCGCAAAAAAAAAAAAACTTACTTTCTGTGGCTACAGATGCTGGATCGTTGCTTGACTGATTTGTCTGAAAATAGCATTCAATAAATAAACTCTGATGTCCAATGAGTGGCTCTAACTGGTTTTCTCAAGAAGAAGGACTATTTAACTTGTGAAAAACAGCTTTAGTAAAATGATATACCCATAACAGGTTTTTGTGTGCAGTAACTTACAAGCGTCCCAATTTTAGACTACCGGGCATAAATGGGTTTATATTGATTTTTCATGATAAATATTTAAGATACGTATGGTACTCTTTTATAAATAGGTGAGTTTATTGAAAATTAATTGCATAAATTTTGAGATATTTTATTGGAACTTGGATAGGTTAATACATCAAAAGTTGAACAACATACATCAAAAACACTTACACTGCAAAAAATTAACTGTTGTTTTTACAGTAAAATACTGGCAGCCGAGGTTTCAATTTAAAACTGTAAAATGCACAGTAATAAACTGTAAAGCTAGCAATTTTACATTTTCTTACTGTAAAGTAAGCAATTTTACAGCTTATTGCCGTAAAATTTAGCCGAATTATACTGTAAAAACAGCAGTATAATACTGGCAGCAGTGGTTCCAGTTTAAAATTGTAAACTGCCCTGTAATAAACTGTTAAATTAGAAATTTTGCAGTTTATTATTGTAAAATGAGCAATTTTACATTTTAGTACTGCAAAAGTAGCAATTTCACAGTTTATTACTGCAAAATTAGCAATTTTTACAGTTTATTACTATAAAATTAGCTGTATTATACTGTAAAAAACATTCATTTTTTAGTGTGCAAGAAAAATTTCGTAAATTTAGTGATGGTTTTATAAGGAAAATTTTTTTTAATAAAGAAGCTTACTTTGTGCGTCAATGGCACTTTAGATACTACACTTTCATTTGTGTCAAATTTAATTCGTTAATTTTTCAAAATCACTGAAGTTCTTGATATAAATTTGAGTTTTATATACCCAAAATGGGGCAGAATTTAAATAACATTTCGATGACGGAATTTTGGTGTTTGTGTGATTATTTTTTATATAGATTTTCAACGAAACTAATACACGTTATGTGCCTGGTCTGACGAATTGCAAAGATAATAGAATAGACATGCGAAGAAAATAACTGTTACACACTGGTGGTAGTTGGACCAATAAGCTGAGCCTTCTAGATATATTAAATATCAAATAAAAGTTGATGTAATAAATGACCAAAGTGCGATTAAAGTTTAATGGTAATAAAAACTGCATTTTGCAATTACCATGAATAACTTTTTCAATGAGGAATTACATAGAGAGAGAGAAAGACTAAAATAAGTAATGTTTACAATACTACACTGAAAAATGAATGTTGTTTTTACAGTATAATACAGCTAATTTTATAGTAATAAACTGGAAAAAACTACTGATTTAACAGTAGTAAACTGTAAAGTTGCTAGTTTACAGCAATAAACTAAAATTGCTAGTCTTACAGAAAATAACTTTGACCAGGCCCGTCATTTGGGGGGGGGGGGTGTTCAACTGCCCCCCCCTGGCTTTGAGAAATCAATGCATTTACGTATAAGTGGGCGTGGTTTTTAATGTTTTCCGATGAAATTGCATTGTGTTTGGACCCTTTGCCCCCCCCCCCCTGGAAAAACTTAAATGACATCCCTGGTTTTAACTTGGAACTGCTGCTGCCAGTATTACACTGTCGTTTTTACAGTAATAAACTGTAAAAATTACTTATTTTACAGTAATGAACTGCAAAATTTACTTATTTTACAGTAGTAAATTGTAAAATTGCTAATTTTGCAGTTTATTACTGTGCATTTTACAGTTTTAAACAGGAACCTCTGTTGACAGTATTACACTGTTGTTTCTATAGTATAATACAGCTAGATTTATGGTAATAAACTGTGCAATTGCTAATTTTACAGCAATAAATTGTAAAATTTATAGTTTTACAGTAATAAACTGTAAAATAGCTAGTTTTACAGTTTATTACTGTGCATTTTAAATTTTTGAGCTGAAACCTCTGATTTCAGTATTATACTGTGAAAACAACAGGTTGCATAAGAAAAGATATTTTTGATTTATATTTTATACCAAAACTTGTGCAATGTACTAGTTCATTAGTCATTGTGTCTTTAATATCTACTTCTCCCTTTAATCAAAAGACTTTGAAACTTTTAAAGTAATTACTTCCGTCGGTGATTCGTCTGGAAAATTCACCCCAGTTTCTAAAAAATCAATTGGTTCTACTTTTAACTATTTTTCTTTTCCGTTTTACTGTAATTGTTTAGTTAAAATATTTTACTTAAAGAAAATGTATAACACTTATTTTAAAGATGCATTTCTACGAGATTGTCTATTGGATAGTGAAACAACAGAAAAAATAACCCATCATTTACTGCTAAGTTTATTAGGATGTTAGCGCAAATTGTTGAAATCTTTCACCGAAGATGAAAAAATACAAACAATCATTTGATGATTCTATGCAGCAATTTTGATAGCACAGTTCTTACTTCCTTTAATTTATTTACGTATATTTTTTCCGCCTAAAGGTGTCCTCTGAGTGACAGGGTTGGGCGATTGAAGTCATTACAAATGTCACTTGACTGTTGATGATAATGATGTAGAAGGTTCGAAAACTCGCCAAATGTTGCTCCAAAAATTGGAAGAGAAGAAAAAAACAAACACTATGTAAGGTGTCGTGGGTGGCTGGATAATTGTAAAATAATTGATTCCTATAAGCATTCATGTCTAAAAAATGACTATCGTTAAATAAGTAAATATGAAAACATTCTTTACAGATATTATATGAAATGTGATGAAGAAATATGATAGGGAAGAGAAGTTTCCCGCTGTTGATTATTACATGCGTTATTCCACCCTGCATCTATAAATACAGTTCATGAATAAAGCAGTAAGTAACCGCCCTTAAGCAAGGGCTAAGGCAGAAAGTTTCTGCCTTAGCACTTTCTTTCAAAAGCATGAACTGTAATACCTAGACTAGTGCAACTAACTAGTGCATAAAAATCACACTAAACTGTTATAGCAATGTTCCAGAAGGCGCACAAAGCTCAGTTTAACTGCATTTAAAACTCATAGGAATATATGAGGGTTTATTTGGTTTGTGCCAGATCTGGCACACCGTGCAGTGAAGGGTTAAAGTTAAATGAAAAATGATCAAAAAAGCTTTGTGCTGAACTATAATTGAAGTTAAAAATCAACGTAAATAAAGCACAAATAAGGTAGAAAGTACAGCAAATAGCTATTTCAAGGCTACAATGGAGCCCCTTCCTCAGTGCAAGAAGCTCAGCAAACAACATGAAAGCTGTAAGAGAACTGAGCGCGAAGCACGTGGGCCCCGGTATTTATAACAAATGGGCCAGTGCGTATGAACTCACGACAAGAGCGGGAAAACACCGACCAATCAGCGATCAGCGAAACAGCCAGGAGAGCGAAGAAAAGGGGAAGACAGCAAAGGAAAGTAGGGGAAAGAAAAGGGGGGGTTAAAGGAAGGGTGAAGGGTTAACGTGTTTTTAATGTTGCTCTAAGGCGACGATAAGGTTTGCATAAAAACTATGTTCAATTATGCAAAAGTCGTTTGATATCATTAGAAACGCTTAATCGATAACAAGTGGAGTTACTTTATAAAAAAAATTATATTTACAGTTTACTGGATTTAAATCAGTTTAAAATCAAGTGCTGACCCCTAGACGTTTATTTTTATACAGCTAAACCATGGTTGCACTTAAAACTAAAAATGTAAAGCAGTAAAAATCTTGAAATCGACGATTTGTTAAAAGAAAAAAATATCTCTCAGAAAATTGCGAACCATATTAAAAAGCACCTATGATTTTTTTGTCCTATTAAAGGAAGTTTTGCTTAATTATAAAAGTATAATATTTTTTTCCAAAAGAGAAAAGTTACTCTAGTGATTAATGACATTTTTGCGTGAAAAGGATCATTTAACCTCGTTCAAAAAATTGCGGAAAGTGTTTTTAAAAATGATTTTGTGTTGCTGGAGTTCTGAGATTTTTAAAAGCTCAGTGTATGAACTACGCCTTTAAATTATGAATAATATTAGTAACTCAAAAACTCTTTTCGGGGAAAAAAAATATATGTTGTTATGTATATAAATTTATTTACGTTTTTTTAAAAAAAGGACTATGTGTTTCAAATGTGAGTTAAGGTTTAAAAAAATGTGATAATTAGTTTTGTAATGAATGTAAATGAACCGAAATTGACGTGAATGTTTGAGACGACGTCGAACTAGTATCAAAACTTAAGAACTTAAAAGTAAAGAACATTAAAATGAACAAAGTTGAATCCTTTTTAAAAAGACCAAAATGTCGCATTTAAGGATTTGTTGCTAGAAAAGAAATGAGCGTTTCCAGAAGTGGTACAAGTTGTTTCAGAGCGTTTTTGCAAGTTTATTACCACTTGTGAGAGATTTATGTGATTGTTTGGTTCATCATTCATGACAGTTGATGTGCACCCATTCTTTATGTATGATTAGCTGCGTCTCCCGGCTCTGCGCGGGATCTACCTTGAGAATAAAAGTTATGTCAAGTGACGCGTGTCTGTAAGTCCCGCGATTGGTTTAAATTCGATATTTTGTTGGCATGCAGTTCGAAAAATGACTCAATTGCCATCATTTTTCAAACCCCCGTTGCAGGGAAAGCCTAAAAGCAAAGGTTATATTTCTTCATAATCAAGTAAAAAAAACAATGGCACGTAATTTATTTTTTTCCAAGCTCGTGCTGACGACTTTAAAAATTCAATTTGAAATTGATTTTTACGCCTGCCTCTTTCTTCTGGGTGAAGTTAGCGGTTAGGAGTTTCCAGTCTCGGAAGCAAAATCAATCTAAAAGTTATTTTTCTCGATCTTTCCAATGAGAAAAAATATCGAGAAGATCCTGGGTAGAAAGAGCCATTTTAAGCCTTTTTTAAAACCTAAAATTGAAATTCGATCGATTCGGTACTTCTGTTGGAGTTCGAAAACCCTCCTACAACCCTTTCCGATTGCTTAAGTACCTCCCTGCCAAATTCGGTCCAGATCCGACACAAAGTGTGGATTTGTATCGGAAACATACACACATATTCTTTGTTTTATTTATATGAATTTCTTGGTCCTTAACCTAAATCAAGCTGGATAAAAGTTAAAACTATGCTTTCTGAAACATAAAATTTAGGTTTACTGTAATACAAAAATTAAGCTTACTATAATTGTATAATATTTAGGCTTACAAAAATATCAACCCCTATCGCATTTCTTCTAAATTGCTGTTTTGATGTTGCAGAGTAGGCCAACAGAGTGGTGTAGTGGTTAAGACGGTGGCCTCTCACGCCCAAAGGCGCGGAATCAAACCCGACTCCAGTTGATGGATTTTCATAATGCAGAAAAACGACAGTGTCCATGTCGTATGATTATGCGGCATGTAAAAGATCCCTCGACTACTTGCTTGGCTTATAGTATCTCTTGGCAAAATTAAACTCTTAGTGCAGTTTCGCATCGAAGCCCAGGTACCTCCATCTAGTGGGGAAGCTGGGCTTAAAAATTCTCGCGGCAATGGCATTCCGCCGATGGTGGTGCCACATGAAAGAGTGGATTCCGGTCTTGGGGAAAGCACAAGATCTGCAAATAGCAAGAGGCTAAACGCAGCCCCATTTGAAACAAACAAACAAATGTTGAAGAGTAGAAGATATCATTGCAAATAAGGGCACAGCAGAGTGGTTAACTCCTCACCCAGTAACTTTGGGTTGACAGCATATTGTCAATCCAATAATGTTAGAAGCACACATGCAAAGACAGCTATGAGAAAATCCTCAGTAAAACGTCCTGTTTAGAGATGCGATTGCGATAGCTAACCCTTAAACTGTTAATCAAAAACAGAAAAACTAAAAGACTAATAGCAATATTATCTTTGATTTCTATTCAAATAAATTATTTACCAAATCTTCTAAAACATTTTGGCATTTTTTGTATTTTTATTCTTTTTAACAAAATATGTTGACTGAATGAGCTCAACACTTGTGTCCGCAATATTAGTTCAAAACTACAAGGTTCAAAATTAGCAAAAAAGCAAATTATGTATATCTTTACACTATTTTTCATCGTATAAAACATTGCGTATCTAACAAAAAGTATATCAAAGCAACTTCAAAGTTAAAAGCTTAAAAGCTGAAAAGAAATTGTTGATAAGTTCATACGCGAAATGTCCTATTTAACGGCTACTTTTTATTGCCGTATACGTAAGTATCCTTGAAACGAACAATGCCATAATCATAAACAAAGATGTTAAGGCGTAAAAGACCATTTCAGACCATTAATTATACAGAGGATTCAAAATTATTGCAAAAGTTTCAGCGTAAGTAATGTTCCAGATTATTAACTTTATGTTTTAAGGCAGTAAAGAGGAAGGGTTTTAATTATCTGCAAAATAGTTTTACTACTTCCGTGATAATTTATATTGTGCTTAGTGTGACCAGAACCGAATTTATTAACTTCTTTTTATAGCCAATATTTTTCTAGAAATTACAATAGACAAAGGTAAATGCCAGGATGTTCATTTAAAATTAGAATTGTTCTTTTTCAAATATATTTCAAAAAGTATTAATTGTTTGAAAGGGTAAGTCATTGTTCGTGAAAACGAGAAGTACATTAATTTTAATACTTTACGACAGTGGTTCTCAACGGGGGCGATACCGCCCCCCGGTGGGCGGTGGGAGGATGCTGAGGGGCGGTGAACATATTTTGGGCAGCAGGGGGGCGGTGGACTAATTTTGGGCGGTAGGGGGGCGGTGGGCAGCTTTTGAAATTTGCTTGAGAAGACATTTTAAGCGAGAGCGGTAGGAAACCTTTTTCTCATAGATCGCTAAGGAAGGCTTTAAAATTTATCTTCTGGGGAAATCTTCCGGAGCCCGATCCTTCTCCTAACGTCAGCAAAGATAGCACAAAATTCGCCAGTAGCACTTAAATTTCAAAAACGTTTTTGGAGGTGGATCCCCACTTTCATAGCGTAACTATCTAAAATAGCCTAAAATTACGTTTTATTGATGTCCATTTAAAAATTGTTCGAGGAAGAGCTCTAAATTCCTCACCCCTCCCTGCTCATCTAACTTAGATAGCCAAAAAAAAAAAAAAAAGCTCACAATTACTTTTTGAAAACTTCAATTTTAAAAACTCTTCCAGGGTAAAAATCCAGGACCACCCACCTCTCTCTCTAACAGAACCATACATAACTTAAAATTTTGTTTATAGACATTTCTGTCGAAGAGCTATGGAAACCTTCATTCTAAAAGACAGCCTAATGATTTTTTAAAAGATAATTATGGGAGAGAATCTCGAACTAGACGCTTACTCAACTCATTCCCCAATCATGAGCCTAGAACTTCTTGTTTAGGTACCGAAAAATTTCTCTTCATGACCTACTCTTTGTGTTGTTAAAGCATCTCCCTAACAACACCAAAGGTAGTGAGTTAACAGTTGCGTTTTTCAGAGTGCAATGTGAAAAAACTTCAAATGAAAATTCCCGAAATTTTACCATCAACAAAAATAATATAAATTCGGGATTTCAATTTTACCGAATACCAGAAGGAGCTCTGACTCCCTAACATCACTAAAATTAGCCTTAAAATATCTTTCAATTTTGAAAAGAAAATAATGAGGGATCTTTTTCTCCTTCTTATCGAAACTTGCCTAAAATTACGTCAGTTTTAAATGTTTCACCGGTGTGCCTGAATCTAACTCTGTCTAATCGTACCACAAAACCTAAGATTAATCCACTGACGGTTCTGGACGTCTTTCTGGAACTACCGGATCGCTGGGGGGTTAAAAGAACTGCGTTTTTAAGACTCCGTTTTCAAAAAGCCATAAAATACTCAAAAAAATTTCTCTGAATTGAGCTTTTATTGCAATTTGTAAATTTGACTTATTTCATTTTTTCCCCTTCACTAAAAACTTGATTTATAATTTTTAAGGATGACATGTACGGGAGGGAGTTTTAAATCTTTGTCCTGCCTGGGAAAAAATCGAAAGCCCGGTTGTTGACCATCCGCAGTAAAATATGAGTATATGTAATAAATGAGGTATGCAATAAAAATGAGGGATGCATACTGCATAGTTGCAACTAAATAGGTCAACACGGTTTGGGATTGGACTGCTTCGGGAACTATTTGAACGCACAGGGTATTTTTCAAAATACATTGGTTTTCAAAAAAAAAAATGTTGAAAACAGCGTATTTTCTTTTTAAACCTTTTTGTTCTAATTTGCGTTTAAAATGGCGTCATTCATTGGGACAGTTGTAGGCTTTTGGTTGATTCTTTGACATAGAAGAGGTCTTTTTAGAGGAAAAAACTGCCCACTTGAAAAAAAAAACTATCTGATATTTTTTTATAAGTTTTTTCAACCATCTGTTTGGGCAAAATTATAGAGTTAAAACGGTCAAGAAATCTCCTTTTGCCCCCCCCCCCCCTCTTCCGAATCACAACCGTACGGAAAGGGGGCGTTGAAAACATTTTCAGTCCTAAAGGGGGCGGTAGCTGTAAAAAGGTTGAGAATCACTGCTTTACGACGAAATATTAAGGATGTTTAAGAGTTTTATCCTTTTTGTTTATGATCCTAGAAAATATTCATTTTTTCTGCCACTAAATTAAAACCCCCGTACATAAACGGATTACTATATATATATATATATATATATATATATATATATATATATATATATATATATATATATATATATTTCCTTTTTTCTTGTGACAAATTCAAAAATTCAAGATAATAATTTAAAATAAAAAAAAGAAAGGGGGGGGGGGTAGTAAAATCAGTAAATTTAGTAAATGAAAGTATGCACGTACACTGCAAAAAATGAGCTGTTATTTTTACAGTATAATACTGGCAGCTGAGGTTCCAATTCAAAACTCAAAAATGCACAGTAAACAGTAAAACTAGCAATTTGACAGTTTCTTACTGTAAAGAAGTTAGCAATTTAAGGGCCCTGCTCCACATTGACGTAAAGCAGAAAAATAAAGCAGAAGCGTAAAATGGATTTCATAGCCTTCCTATGGAAAGTACCCGGATTTTCAGTTTCTGCCTTCAGTATCGGTCGCGTTTTACGTAGATGTGGAGCAGGGCCCTTAAAGTTTATTGCCGTAAAATTTAACTGTATTATACCGTAAAAACAATTTATAATACTGACAGTAGAGGTTCCATTTTAAAACTGTAAAATGCACGGTAATAAACAGTAAAATTAGCAGTTTTACAGTTTAGTACTGTAAAAGTAGAAATTTCACAGTTTAGTACTGTAAAAGTAGAAATTTTACAGTTCATGACTGTAAAATTAGAAATTTTTAGTTTATTATTATAAAATTAGCTGTATTATACTGTAAAAACAACATTCATTTTTTAAAGTGTATGGAAGACAGACATTCACAACATACATTCACACTGAGAAAGGCTAAGTGTAGAAAAGAGAGAAAGTATATCCATGCCCAAGCCGGAATTCAAACCCGGAACGCCCCCATCCCAGCAATGCCTCCGTAATACTAAATGCCTATCGCTTTCTGCGTTTTAACATAGGTTCAAAGTTAGACAAAATTTCTGAACGCACTACCAGCTGTCGGAGTTCTTGGAGCGAGAGATGAATGATTGATTTATATTTCTTAATATTATTCCTTTTAATGGGATTGCGTTGGCCTCATGTCACACCACTATCGGCGGGATGCCATTACCGCGAGAATTTCGATGCCCACAGCGGCGGACTGGCTATGTGAGCATTTGGGAAAATGCCAGAAGCGCCGGTCCTTTCCTGGGCCAAAAAGGGCCGGCCCATATAAACCAGACTTTTCCTTTATCCAAAAGAAAAAGTAATTTCCGTAAAACTACCAAATACAAGGCCGCCGAGACGGCAGGAGCAAAATTTCTAGAGTTCGACTGCAGAAAGGGAGCGGGCCATCTATTTCTAATGTTTGAAGAAAGGGCCGCCAAAGCAAAAAAAACGAGCTGATGAACTTAAACGCGAGTATATCAACAATCTACTGTAGATGTACTTCTGAATGACCAACAGTTTATGTCAATTGTCTGTCAGATGCTTATCATTAGAAGGGTTCGTAGCCATCATGTGCGTGGTTCTCTTCTGTGCCTAGTTAGCAAAAAGGATACGAAGTCTTGTGCCATCTCTTGCCACCTGCTAGCCCCGGGTGTAATGAATGTAATACAAGACGTTCGTCAGGGAAGACAGTCCTTCATCGTTCAGACGCCCTTCTTGGGGTAAACACTTGACGACATATTTACATTTTTAATTTTTTTAATAAAAATATTATTATAAAAATCCCTTCAAAATGGGGACAAAAACGTAGGCCTCTGGAATACGCTTTAAATAGATAAGAAGTTAAAATACAGTCAGCAGGGTTTAAAATTTTATACTGAATACTAAGATTAAATTTTTGGAGCTATCAATTTGAAAAATTGCCGATCCTCTAAACGTACCAAAAGATAACCTACAATACAATTGCGTTTTTTTTTATTTTTTTTTAAATTTCAAAATATTTTTCGGTTTTATCCCCACATCTCTTTGCCCCTATATCATCAAGGGTCTTCCAAAACTGCTTGTTTAGAGCTAAAATTTCGAAAACGAATTTTCGAGAGAGTGTCTCCGATCCCATTCTCCCTATCATAATCGGAGATGATTAGATTTTCGTTTTTAAGATTTCAATTTCGAAAAAGGTCTCTCCCTGGAACCTCGTTTAGATTACCAAAGATTGTCTAAATTGCATTTTTAAGAAGATTAATTCGAAAATTTTCCTCGAATCCTCGTCCCCTGAATTTTACCAAAGATCGTCTAAAACTGCATTTTTCGAGCTACAATTTAAAAAAATTTCCCGGGGAGGACCGCCTGGACCCCTTTTCTATACTATTAATTGATGTATAACAGATGCCCTTTACAAATTTCGATTTGGAAAACGGAAGGTTGAGTACCCCCTCGAATTTCATTTTTCCCCCAACATTTTCGAAGATTAGTTTTAAAATACATTTTTAAAACTACAAAATTCGATCTGAGTAATAAATACACTCGCGATTAAACTTATATTAAATTGCATTCTGCTACTGCCCTCAGTGTGGTCTCAGTAAATAAATTTCAAAATTGTTTGGGTATAATAATTTGCAGAAGCTCATGATTTTAGTTCACCGGTAGACACCCCCCCCCCCCCCCCACCGGGGCTGCATCTGAAAAAATATGCCAGGGTTGAATTTTCATCCCCGTCCCTGGATGCCCAGTTTCCCCACTAGCTGGAGTCACTTGGAATCTCTTCGATGCGAAACTGCACAAGGAATTTAATTTTGTCTAGAGATACAAAATGCTAATCGAGTACTGGAGGAATCTTTTACATGCCAGCTGGTGGCGTTGGACGCTGTAATTGCAATACGACTACCTATAAATAGTGTTTTAAGGGATGGAGCAATCATTTCTAGAGTTGAAATGTCAAAGAAGTCTTGAACAAACTATACTATTGAACAACAAGTCCGTTTTTAGCAGGAATTTCACAGGTATACGATTGTGCACGAATTGCACTGGCCTAGTCTATACTTGGACTATAGTCTACGACTACTCCAAGTACAGTATATTATAGCCAAACCTGTAAAATTCCAGTACCAGAGACACTTGTTGTTCCATAGTAAAGTTTTTTAAACCTCCTGTCACGGTTCAATCCTAGAAATGATCGCTTCAGTCCTCACAACACTAACGTACAGCTACTCGTATAGCAATTACTGCATCCACCCTGCTAAAAATGACACGTAGAGATCAATAGAAAAATCTATTTATATCGGTAGAGTTCTATTGATATGAATTGATTTCTATAGATGTCTCTATTGGTATCGATAGAAGCTATTGATACCTGTAGCCTATTGATCATAACCTCAATGGATATCCATAGAAGCCCTATAGACATCAATAGAAATTTGGTCAGTAGGAAAGCATTTCAATGGATATCAATAGAAGCTTTATAGATATCGATAGAAATCTGGTCAGTAGGATACTGATCCCAATGGATATCACTTAAAGCTTTAATTGACATCAATAGAAATCTGATAGGTTATACTAATTCCAATTGATATCTGTAGAAATGAAATCATTAAGTTTAAACTTAAGTAGTAAGTCTCGGTAAAATTAGTGAGCTAGGAAAGTTATTAATAATAATAATAAAAAAAGCAGATGATTTTAAACTTTGTAAATAAAGATAACTATAATTTTAAAATAATAAACTTCGACTGAAATTTTAACTGATAACATTTCTGACTTTTAAAATCTGATATTACAGATTAATAGATTATGCTAGTCACTTTTTTCTCCTTTATGTTTGAAAAAAATCAATAGTTTTCTTTCAAATGAACACAGACCATTCTGGACCAATCCAGACCTGGTTCAACCATTCATTTCAAAGATATTTTAAAAAAAAGATAATTAAAGAAAAACACATTTTTATTCTTTAAACTGGATACAAAAAAATGGCCTCTTCATGTGTAAATTGTACACTGTGCGCATTGTGAAAAATGGAGCATTTGAAGTTCCATAAATAAGTTTGTCTTTAATCTAAGAATCATTATTTTGAGGGTCTTTTCCATACATTTCCATGTGATGCATAATGAGTCCCGATGCATATCCATTAAAATTTGAGACTTTAATGTAGTGTTATGCCCTGATATGTACAAAATCTTTATGCTGTGGCTAATTAATGCTATTACGTATAAACAGATAAATTCACTTTATCTACCAGTTTGTTGGCTATCTTAGCTACATTAAGAAGATTTTTGCCTCCGGCTCGATCATTGGCTATTCCTAACTGTGGAGTCCCCAATAAGGGCGAAACTGCAATCTTAGGATGCTATGATCGAGCTGTGGGTGCATTTACTTCAGCATATATCACTTTTGTTCTGCTGGATATTTTGCACACCACTTGTGCAATGACACACCACCTTGTTTGAGTAGTTCTATCCCTAGTAAAAATGACCCATAGAGATCAATAGAAAGAATTTGTATGGGGGAAATGGATTACGGATATCAATACTGATGAATCAGTAGAGACCTATTGATATCGGTAACGAACAAAACAAGATCCATAGCATCTTTCAGAGATATCAATAGAACAAAACCGTAGGATCTATAGATATCAATAAAGATCCATAACATCATAGAATTAAAAAAATGTACGGAAAATGGCCAACGGATATCAATAGAGCTAAATCAGTAGAGGTCTAGTGATATCAGTAGAACAAAACCGTAGAATCTATGAATATCAATAGAGATCCATAGCATCTTGTTCAACTGATATCAGTAGACCTCTACTGATTTAGCTCTATTTATATCCGTTGGCCATTTCCATGTACAATTTTTTTTATTGATCTCTACGTGTCATTTTTAGCAGGGCAGCTCCATTTGTTTGCTCTTTTTGTAACTAATTTTCCAAAATTATGCACATAATCTCTTCGGTTTTCACAATAAATGTACCGTTTGTATCATTTCAGAAATCGACATTTATTTTTGAGATTTGCAATTTTAAAATCAGGTATTCTTTCGCCGGGCACCCTGTATGTTATTGACAAGACTTACACCCGAATGCAAGTGAAACACCCATCACAACTTGCAAATCGCAAATATTTGCGAGTTGCGAGTGAGCTGCGATTCGTACCTAATGCATGTGTAACAAGATCGTAGATTTGCAAATCGTGACGTCAGCTCTCGACTGCTCGGATATCCTAACCGATAAAAACAACTCTCACCCAATGAGAGCGAAGGGTGAGGCCATGACAGCTGCTACCTCGCCGTCCGAGAAGAGAAAATAAACAAATCCGCGAAATAGTGCTACACCAAACAATAATTTAAAATGGGGGAAAATTATACAGCGTAGTTTCCCCCCAAAAAAAAACGCCTGTGAATAATAGTTTTTTTTCCCCCATGTCAGAAAAATAAAAATTTCTAGAAAATAGACAAGTTTTTCATAAAATGGGATAGAAATAAAGAGAAATTTGTGTTTGTGCACATAATATCCATATCTTATTAATCAAATTCCTTCAAATATATCTTTGTTTCACAATTGGTTATTGAACTGCAAATATGCATAAATCGTGTATTATAAAAAATAAATCAGTAAATGAACGAAAAATAGTAAACAGTATTTTTGTCAAAACAAAAAGATAAAAAGCGTTTTTTTTTTTTTTTGCAAAGCAAAATTAATTTAATTTGATGTTTTAACATTAAAATAGGAAAACTCTGCTTTTCTTTGAACTTTGGATGTTAATAAAACAGTTCAATAATATTTATCTAATGTCTCAAAAAATAGTATTTATAATATACATTTGTGTATATGGTCTAAATATTTATAAAAATACACAGAATAGAAACAGAATAAACACAAACAGTAATTTAGTGAAGCATTTTATTCAAAACATGTTTGAACTTCTGCAGAAATCAATAAAGGAAAACTTTAAAATGTTAGTAAAATGAAACAATTCTTTTATACAAAACAGACTATTGTGAATTTTCAGATATGCAGAATACAAAATATTTTAAGTTGTATTTTAGCTATATCCCAAAAATACAGCAATCATTTAAAGTTCCAGCATAAATCCTATTTGTGAGTTTTATCATATTTCTATTGCAGCAAGAGGAAAAAAACATAATAATAATAAATTTCTCTACTTATTCAGTAATTTCGTTACCCGATTAAGCAGGGCCGACAGTACTACAGTACAAATCAATTTGTAATGAACATAAAATAAAATGCAACAATTTAGTTTGACTATTAGATAATATCAAACAAAATAAATACTAAAATATGCAATTACTCGAGCATTACTACTTTGATTTGAATTTTTTTAGCTTGCGCTCTTTGTAAATTTACCATATTTTTGTCATTTAAAACTTTAAATTTTTCAAACAAATGTTGCTGAAAATGCAGATAATTTTGTTAATTGAATCAAATAACTCCGTTCCACACAAATCATTT
Organism: Uloborus plumipes; assembly: GCA_038373865.1. NCBI lineage: Eukaryota > Metazoa > Arthropoda > Arachnida > Araneae > Uloboridae > Uloborus > Uloborus plumipes. The sequence continues at coordinate 18,013 of JAXGGA010008665.1, read as the reverse complement.
TTCTTGCAAAGAAAACAGATCAGAATTGGTCAAGTAAAATTTAAAAACATTAACGAGAACTTTATGCTGTTGCATGTTGCACTTTTGAAACTTTTCTTCAAAATTAGGAGAATTTCTTTGAAAATGCTATACATGTGTATAAGCACATTTAGAATAAGCCTTGATGGTTTTTTCAACCCGCCTGTTTAAAATACTGATAAAAGAGTCTGAGTTGCTATCTGATATTGGTGATAGGTCATTTGGCTCTATCATAATGTTGTGATTTGAAACGTAAATTCCCAAACACGTATTAAAGGAGATGTTCAATTTAAATACACAATACCCAGCTACATAAGTTAAGACTTCAACTTCGTCCACACTCACATCAACACTTAGGTCACCTAAAACGTCGCAACAGTCACTAATGTCGATTTCCTCAACATCACTTGATATTGATATTGCATCGCTAAAGCTTTTAATTGAAATTTGGCCCAGTTTAAAAGAGTTAAGCCTCAGAATACTTTTGATTCTGAGCTTCCTATCACTTTCAATAATGTCAATTACTGAAACATGGTAATTGCTTCCAGACATTTGGCGGTAAATTCCAAATCAGGATTCTAAATAATCTGTTTGAAATTTTCCTGTGAGCACATAAGAATTTCCCTGCTGGAGCAAATGCTTTATAAGGGACAACATGCATTTAGTTGTCTGAGAAAGCGCATAAAAAGTTTCCTCGCTTAACTGTAGCCTCCCAGTTTTAAAAAATATTCTGCTGCCCATACATTTGAAGAGCAGCTTGTGTACTTGCATCAAATACATTGAGGGCCAAGTTTACGTTTTGTCTTTCAATGTTCGTTGGATAAACAGTTTTAAATGTCAACTTGTAAGCATATTTCATAATAGAGTTTCTCTCTGTTAAAAACTATCCTTAAAAAAGAAAATTTTACAAAAAGTCTTTGTAAAGTCGTTAAACTCTGGACATAGAAATGTTTTCTCAGAATCTATCTGATTCAACAAGTTATTTCTTATTGACTTCATGATTTGCACCGAGTCAAATAATAAAAACTAAGGTTATGAATCATCAAAAGGATTTTTTATGCAGATATTTTAATTTCCCTCAAGTCGAAGATTCTGGGACATGTTCTTATTAATTCTGTTGTTGTCAGATATTAACGACAAAACTTTAAAATTTGTTTGACTTAATATTGACAGAGCACTTCATGTTAATTCCGTCAGATCTGTTGCATTCATGTGTTTCACAGGAATTAAACCAATAATATCTTTATAATTGCTGACCCTTTTCAAACAGTAACAGTAACAACAAATATTACCCAGGCCTGGGGCGAAGCCCCACTTACCTGACTTCGTGGATGTTGAGGAGTAGAAAAAAGTGCCTAAGCACACAGTAAGGATGGGGGGGTGGGAGAAAAAAGTCACGACCTCGTGAGGGCGACAAGGACGCTGAGTACTTCTTGCATCTGTTGCTGCTGGGCTTGAAAGGTGATCATAAGTTTTATTTATCATTTGGAGAAGTTGGTCGGAGGTAGCCTTGGATTGCTCGTTTCCTAACTGATGTAGGGCAACTGGTCTAGGGAGAAACGAGAGCGGGGTCTTCTTAGGAGCCTCGGGGTTAAATTTCCAGGGGTTTCCGGTAGGTGCTTAGAAGGTCCGTGGAGCTTTCACTGGTCGGGGTTTTGGTCGTTCGAGACATACAGGAGCGTTTGCCGGGTGGTCGCCACCACAAAGGGCGCAGCAAGCTGGTGAGTCCATGGTCTTGAGGCATTCATAGGATTGATGTTCTTGAGCACATTTCAGGCATCTGGGTTTTCGGTAACACTTAATGGAGGCATGACCATACATCTCGCAGTTTTAACACTGTGGGGGCGTCCTCTTGGGGAGGAGAGTCTCGACCGTGATCCTGAGATGCAGGAGCCTGTCCAGGTTGAAGATCGTTTTTGTTTCATCGTTCTCAGGGAGGATGACAATGTAGAGGGGGAGGGGCTTCCTCTCGGGGCCAGTCCGCATCTGAAGAACTTTCGTGGGTTGAAATCCTTTGCTCATCAGATCTTCCTTGATTTCGTCGACTTCTGCGTTCAGGGGGAGGCCGCGAAGAACCACCTTGAGGGGCCTGAAACGAGGATGTTGCTTGGCGAGGATGTTGCGAAGCCTTTGTCCTTGAGGAGTCTCTCGAGCTGTTCTGCATCTTCTTCAAGTTCGGAAAAGATCAGCAAATCTTGTCCTGACATCTTTCCTTCTATTTTTCCTGCACTAATGCTGGAGGCTTCCTTTAGCAGTAGTTGGGGGTCAGGAACGTCGGCAACCGTCAGAGGAGGGGGGAGGTCTTTTCATTGCGAAGCTGGCTGGCTTTTCATTTTCCCGGACGGTGGTTGAGTCATCAGCGGATTTGTCGGTCATCTCAATACTTTTGACCTGAAGTGCAGCAAATTTGTTCTGGACTGGAACATTTGGAGTATTTTCTATCTCATCTGGCGGGGAAGAATTTATCATGGCTGGAGCGTTTAGATTATTTACCGTCTCGCCTTGCTTTGGATGCTGGGGGGGATCGTCTTTACTAGAGTCATTGTCGGAGGTATCGTCATCGTCACCAAAGTCGAATTCGTTGAACGCCATTGCTATATGTTGCTAATTCAAAGAAAGTAAACAATGAATGAATGTCGTATGACTGAATCATGAGTTGCGACCAACTTTACCTGAAAAGGGAATTTATTTCCTCTAAAAAGCAGTACTAATAAGGCCTTCAGCATCAATTTACTCTGTACTCCACTTCAGTAAACTATATCAATATTTTTTAACTCTTAAAGATAGGATAAACATCACTCTTTACAGCAGCAACAACATGATAATAAATGTAAACAAACATTTGGGTGGTTCTTGTTCAGCTCTCTCTAGCGGGCAAATCTTTATCATTGATGTTTTGAGTAATGATACAGCCTGTACAAAACGCTATCTAGTGAAGCCTTGGTTAAACACATCCGAACAGTCGAACTTGTATCTGTGCATGACAAGCATAAAAGTATCTGTAGTCGTCCTTCTACCCTTCAACGAATTTCTCGGCATGATATTTGAGGAGAAAGAAATCAACAGCGAGCAAGAAAGCATCCGCTTCGGCGAGGAGACACGAATTTTGACTTTTTAAAACAAAACAGTACATCTCACTCTACGGATCAGGGCTCGGGTTGTGGCCCTTTGACAGACGAAATTTTTCAATGCAATCAACATTTCGCGTTTGAAACAGATTGCTCATGAAGTTTAAACTTCAATATCTTAGCAATCGAGCAATTCGCCTTCGAACAAGCAACACTTCCGCCATTGTTGTTGACTCGCAAAGTGTTCTACGGGGAGATTTTAGCCGCCGCAACGTTGAGTTGCAATTTGCTGCGCCGCATGCTGAATTTTGTTACACTTGCATTGAACAAATCGCAGATGACGTCAGTTACGAGCGAGTGAGCTGCGAGCGTTACACTTGCATTCGGGCATAAGGCACACCAGCTGCGCATTATTTACTAGAAACGTTCCTAAATATTCTTTACAGTGTAGATTAAAAATAATTACAAGCATAAGTAATACAAATAACACTTTTATGTTATTTTCTAAAGGAAACTCCTTGCCGAAACATGTAAGAAAGGTAAGATTTTAACAATTTTCACTTGTTTCAACCCCTGTTAATATTTAGCCTTTTATTATCTTAATATCATGGCATCACCTTTTGATTTACACACAAAAACTACGTCTCTTTTAACCAAGCAAACTAATTAAGTTAATGTAGGCAATTCATCAGAAAAATTCTCAAAAGTAAAACAAATATTTACTCACATGCGATAAAGGAACAGTCGGTAGAGTTACATCTTCTTTCACTTTCTTTTAAGAAAATCTTATCAGTGTTAATAAATGCAACTGACTGAACGCGTCCAAAAGCATGAAAAAAGTACTGCGAGCTTGCTTAAGTAACATGTATTCATTTGTAAAGATTATGTAAATATTCTTTTCATCTTTTTAGTTCAAGATCATTAAAATTCAGATATCCATTTGAAATTGTCAACTGAAACAGTGTTTTGTTTTCTACCGTTATTGAATAAATACTTAAATATTATCTTAAATCTAAGCTATTATGCTGAATTTATTTAAGTAACTACTATATATCTTATCTATACATATATAAATGGATGTATGTATATTTGTATGTTTGTTCCTTATACAAATCCAGTTTTCGCTGGATTTCCATCAAACTTGGCACAGGGGTTCCTTGATGCACTAGAATTCGCATAGGCAGGATTTTGAAATTCTAAAAAATTCAAAAAAATCAAAATTCAAATTTTTTGGCTCAAAATGGCCATTTTTTTTCCAATTTTGAATATATAGAGTAATAGAGATAAGCCCTTTAGCATACAAATTGATTATATGTAACACATTTAAATATGAGTATTTTCCAACAAAGATTACGATTAACAATGAATTATCATTTTAAGGCTCACCGATTTCATTTTAGCATGAAATAATTTAAAAAAATTATAATTGATGTTCTAATTACCATGTATCTAATAAGCACCCGAGTAACGCCGGGTAATGGGCTAGTCAAACAATAAAAGAAACTCCCATTTCTCAAAATTCATTATTATATATACTGTTCTTAATCTTATTATTAATATAAAATTTTAACTTTCAAAAATTTATGCTCCTGGTATTTTATTTGTTTCTTCATTAAATTAGCTGTACCTAACTAAATTATTAGTCGATAAACTAACTAAAAAAATTCTAAAATATTTTGTCCACGAAATTCGGAACAATCCAATAATAAGTAACATTAGCTCCAGTGAATAATTATGAAACATAGATTAAGGCAAGAAAATCATATCATTTTTAAAACTTTAGTTTAAACGAATAAATTATTAATTTTAACAGTAGTATAATTACTGCTGTTGCCCAATCTTTATCTGAAATTTACCATTTAGTGGACAATTTCCGTTCTATAAGTTTAAAAATCAACAATTAAGAAAAAGATCAGGGAGGATCCTTTAAAATAAGCGGAGTTTGCGTAATTTATGCCAGTAACATATCCAGCAAAATCAACAGAAAAGTTTCCCCCTAACAGACAGTCACCTTCCTGAAAGTAACCCAGACAATTAATTAAGAAACGCTCCGAATAATAGCCAATCATGGTTCAGGAATAAACCAGATATCTTCGACACCAGGAAGCTCCTAGAGCATTTTAATGAACATGACTGTAGCTAGGGTAGTAATGCGAGTAAATGCCAAACAGCCTATTTCCCTGGAATTCTCGCAAGGCTACCCTGCTAAAAATGACACGTAGAGATCAATAAAAGAAAATTGTACGTAGAAATGGCCAACGGATATCAATAGAGCTAAATCAGTAGAGGTCTACTGATATCAGTTGAACAAGATGCTATGGATCTCTATTGATATCCATAGATTCTACGGTTTTGTTCCACTGATATAACTAGACCTCTACCGATTTAGCTCTATTGATATCAGTTGACCATTTCCCCGTACATTTTTTTTATTCTATGATGCTATGGATCTTTATTGATATCCATAGATCCTACGGTTTTGTTCTATTGATATCACTGAAGGATGCTATGGATCTTGTTTTGATCTTTACTGATATCAATAGGTCTCTACTGATTTAACAGTATTGATATCCGTAATGCATTTCCCCATACAATTTCTTTTTATTGATCTCTATGGGTCATTTTTACTAGGGATAGAACTACTCAAACAAGGTGGTGTGCAAAATGTCTAGCAGAACAAAAGTGATATATGCTGAAGCAAATGCACCCACAGCTCGATCATAGCATCCTACGACTGCAGTTTCGCCCTTATTGTGGACTTCACAGTTAGGAATAGCCAATGATCGAGCCGGAGGCAAAAATCTTCTTAATGTAGCTAAGATAGCCAACAAACTGGTAGATAAAGTGAATTTATCTGTTTATACGTAATAGCATTAACTAGCCACAGCATAAAGATTTTGTACATATCAGGGCATAATACTACATTGAAGTCTCAAATTTTAATGAATATGCATCGAGACTCATTATGCATCACATGGAGATGTATGGAAAAGACCCTCAAAATGATGATTATTAGATTAAAGACCCTTTATTTATGGAACTTCAAATGCTCCATTTATCACAATGCGCACAATGAACAATTTACACATGAAGAGGCGAATTTTTTTTGTATCCAGTTTAAAGAATAACAAGAAGTTCTGTCAAGAACTAAACGAGCCTACTTTCCCGTACATCGACATCGGCATTGTAGCATCTGATCAATATTCTCTTGATTATATGAAACTAAAAATTATGCCAAACGTACATATCTTTATAGCACTTAAAGCTGATTTCTGAAAGCAAAATATACCCCTCTCATCAGATAAAATAGACACGTAAAAAGTAAATAAACGAGTCAATAAAGTTTTGTCGCACCTTTTAAAGAATGTAACTGTTATAGTTCTTCCGTAGAAAAATTCCACAATCGTTTTCAAAAGAAAAAAAAATAAATAAAATAAAAGTACAAAGAACTTTAAAACACATTTTATCAAAGAAAGAAAAAAAAAACTTGTTCGTTAATAAAATGTCTTGAATTTCAATTTTAATCCGTTGCCAGTTGTTAAATATAAATAAGGAATAAAATGCTCTCGTGAATGAAAAATTTTTGTTAACAAAAAAAATTGTCTGATAAAAAAAATAATAATAATAAATTAAACAAACAAATAAATAAATAAACAAAAAATCGTCTGCCCAGTCAGTCATTTTTTCTGAGCCTGCATTTCCGCCATGTTTGCGGAGTCGGAGTCGGAATCAGGGTCCTCACAGAAGATTATTCAGAAAAGTACTTTACAATACATTATTTATCAAAACCATTTTCTTACAAAGTTAGTTTGAAGGAAATCCGCCTTGAAGTTCAGAATCAACATTCAATTTAAATTTCTCCGTAGGCGCTCATGTTAAAATTTTTTCTGAACGGTTCATCATTGAACGAAAAATGGTTCAAATTGAAAAGTGAAATATAGGAATGAGCAGTGGCGTACATAGCGCCCCCGCAACCCCCGCGGCGCGGGGGGGTGGGGGGGCGCAAGAGGTTTGAGGGCGCCCGATCCAGAAAAATAGCACTAAAGGTTGCACGGGGAAAATATTTTTTACATTTTTGGGGGGGGGGGGCGCACTTACAAATCTTGCCGGGGAGCGCACCTTAGTCTATGTACGCTACTAGGAATGAGCCTCTCCGAGATCTTTCGAACAAAAAAAAGTTTATTCAATTCGGACGGTTCACTTAAAAGTTATTATGTGGGGAAAGGTTGTTTGAACGGTTCAATGTTGAACAAAAAAAATGTTCAAATTGAAAATTTAAATAGGGTAATGAAGCATCCTTGCCGAGACCTTTTAAACAAAAAAAAGTTTGTTTAAATCGGACTGTTCATTCAAAAGTTATTAGGTGTGAGAGCTTGTTTGAACTGTTCAATGTTGAACGAAAAATTGTTCAAATCGGAAATTTAAAAACGGGGATGAAGTATCCTTGCCGAGATCTTTCGAACAAAAAAAAGTTTGTTTAAATCGGACGGTTCACTCAAAAGTTATTAGTGGTGAGAGCTTGTTTGAACGGTTCAATGTTGAACGAAAAATTGTTCAAATCGAAAATGTAGATACGGGAATGAAGTACCCTTGAAAAGATCTTTCGAACAAAAAAAAGGTTGTTCAAATCGGACTGTTAACTAAAAAGTTAATATCGCGGGCCAGGTTGTTTGAACGGTTTAAAGTTGCACCAAAAATTGTTCAAATCGAAAAATCAAATATGGAATGAGCTGTACTCGCCGAGATCTTTTCAACAAAAAAAAGTTTGTCCAAATCGGAATGTTCATTCAAAAGTTATCAGGGGGGGGGGACAGACAGACCGACAGACCGACAGACACACAAATTCCCCATCTTAATTCCCTACTTTCAAATTTTTAATTTTTCGATATTTATTTCATTTTTTTGTTTCTTTTTGACTTTTTTTTACTTGGCGATATTTTTTTTACTTGGCGATATTTTTTTGGACTTGGCGATATTTTTTGGACTTGGCGACATTTTTTAGATGCATTAAGCCAATTTTAATGTTTTTTTCGTCTCTTTTATTTTTAACGGGAAAGTAGGCTAAAAATATGTTTTTCTTTAATTATCTTTTTTAAATAATATCTTTGAAATGAATGGTTGAACCATATGTCTGTGATGATTTGAAAGAAAACTATTGATCTTTTTCAAACATAAAGGAAAAAAATGACTGGCATTATCTGAATCTGTAATATCAGATATTAAAAAGTCAGAAATTTTATCAGTTAAAATTTCAGTCGAAGTTCATCATTGTAAAATTATAGTTATCTTTATTTACAAAGTTTTAAATCATCTGTTTATTATTATTATTATTATTATTATTAATAACCTTCCTAGCTCACTAATTTCACCGAGACTCACTACTTAAGTTTAAACTTAATGATTTCATTTCTAGTGATATCAATTGGATTTAATATGACCTATCGGATTTCTATTGATGTCAATTAAAGCTTTAAGTGATATCCATTGGGCTTAGTATCCTACTGACCAGATTTCTAACGATATCTATAAAGCTGCTATTTATATCCATTAAAATGCTTTCCTACTGACCAAATTTCTATTGATGTCTATAGCGCTTCTATGGATATCCATTGAGGTTATGATCAATAGGCTACAGGTATCAACAGCTTCTATCGATACCAATAGAGACATCTATAGAAATCAATTCATATCAATAGAACTCTACCAGTATCAATAGATTTTTCTATTGATCTCTACGTGTCATTTTCAGCAGGGTATACTATCCAGAGAGTGCATGGTACTCTTGTATGCTTCACAGACAAGGTGGAAGAGTCGTAATTAAGCTGAATTTGGAACAGCTGGTAAAAAAGATGAACGTACTTTCACACTGGTATCTAAAAACATTTCTCATAACATTGCGTGACCTACATTCATCCATCTCATAGCAATTCAGGAATCAATATTCTTGATTTTCACAGGACACACCTGGAAATAGTTGGTGACGTTTCGGAATTTTCCTATAGGGAATATTTAGATATTTTATTTTGGATAATAAACAAAACTTGATGTGTTTCGTCATATAAATTTTTTTTATTAATTGAAATGAAGGGAAATAAAATGTTTGAATGTCGCGAGAGTATATTCCAACGATTGTGAAAAGAGAAAGTATGAAAACGAAATACAATTTTGCAAATAGCACGTTGATCAAGACGAACCAAGAAAAAAAAAAAGTTTTTGTGGACTTCCTTATACAGTATACTCACCCGAGATTACACTATCTCATTTCTTTTTCCTGCAACACTTTTTGTGCGAAAATAATTTGAAAATTCGGCTGATATTTAAAGTTTCTTTTTACGATATTCTGCTGTAAAAGAGATGAACTCTTTCTCAATTTGAGATTAAAAGCTTTACACTAACGATGAGAAAGGTAACGAATTACATAGAACAATGCAGTTAGTTTTAGTTAATTTCGTGGATCCATAGTATTGTCTTATTTTTGCGCCTGAGAATCACTTGTGGAAAGGGAGATGAATACCACGGATCAACATTGTTCATGCCCTCGACTGGGCTCAAGCCTGAACTTACATTTATCGCTGGAAGTTAGTGGCCTTTCGCCTGTCACTAGACGGCTGATGGACTTTTCTGTGTTAGGATTTGATGTTAAGAGTTTAGAAGCATTTCTTTCAGAAAACGAGTTTACCAACTAAGAATGTATTTAACCAAAAACGCCGTATTCACTTACCAAGAAAAATACTAAGTACATGCAACCATACAAAACAAAAGAAAAAATCATGAATGCTTTATTTTTTTTCCGAAAAATATATTACCTTTGATTGGTGCTTTTCAATTAAGTTGAACTCGGTGATACAGCTGATAGTCAAATTTATTCTACTGATAGTTAGATTTATAAGTGATGTAGAAGAAAAAAAAACAAATGAAAATAATTACATGGCTTCTTAATCTTGTATCATTCATCAATGCTATGCGGATAATATCATTCGCTCCATTAAAAAAAGTAGAATTATTAAACAAGGGAATTACTAGAGAAAAGTCTTACAGACAAAGATATAAATCATATTCCTAACACAGTTTTTTTTTCTAATAATGCTCTTTTTGCTTTACTAGTTTGATAAGAAGAGCTCTTTTTTCACAATTTCGCAGAATAATTCATCAAGTGTTTTTTTCTCTTTTCTCTGCTCTTATTTCATCCTGATACTGAGGCTCGTTTTATGTATTAAAAGACAAGTAAGAAAAATAGATGAAAATTAAAATGGTGTTTGGTTTTTTTAATTGTCCTTACTTTAATAGGCGTTGCAAGCTGTTTCTCTTAAGAGAGAACGGAAATGTGTATAAAGTAATCAAACCTAGAATTTTACAGTTTTGAATAACATTAGAAAACATTTTCAGCTGATTCCCCATTTTCGAAAATGAAGATATTTCCTGTTATCATTATACAGGTTCAACGAAATGTAAGTTTTGGTGGTTTGTGTGTTTAAAACTCTTGAGGTAAATACAGTAGATATTTCCGAAGGCACGATCTAACAGAGGTCATAAAAAGAAACAGTTCAACTAACATACAAATCAATGACATGTGCACCTACTAATAGATTAGTCTATATTCTTGTTCGGACAATTTTTTTTAATAAAAAATAAAATGAAATTAGCTTAGCAATTGTTCTTTTAAAATTAATAATAACAATAATTTAAACTATTCTATTTTATATTAGAATACGAATCAAAAGTCACAGCTTTAATCAATAAATTTAGATGTGTGAAAAACATACCAAATTTGTTCATTGATTTAAAGAAGAAAATAAATTTCTTAGAATTATATCTTCTTTCTGGTCATGTCAACTGTAAAGCAATATTTCAAAAAAAAAAGTATAATTTTCAAAAACGCGATTTTGAAAAGCGCGATACATCCGATTAAATGATATAACGAGGCGCGATATAACGAGGGCTTACTCTGGGTATTACTATAGGGTTAAACTGAAAATGTGGGCAAAATTTTAAGAGTGGATGAACAACAACTTGACTATTCAGAATCATATGGCATTCCTGGGTCAAAAAGGTTTTCGTCATGTGGTAGATAGTGTTGCACGGAATCTCAGAAGAACAAAAGTGGCCCGCTTTAGATACTGAAGGCATAAACTCAGCTTGACCACCTAGTACAATCATGTTCCTTCTGTTAAACACTTCACAAATGTTAAGAAAACAGTCTCTTCACTACAATAAAACAAACGGGCTTTTTTAAGGGGGGGGGGTAGCTTTAGAAGCATAAAAATCGATTTTTGGGGGAGAGGGGATTTTTTAGGCAAAAAAAAAAAAAAAAGAAAAATAGAAGCAGGTTCAGCGAACTTATTATATTATTTTATTGGCATGTCTAAATATAGGAAAAAACTTTTTTTTGTTGAGAAATATTCACATGTAACCGATTTTTTTTTACACATTCGAGCAACTGCTGTTTTTAATCGGCGGTACAGATGGAGCTCGTAATTTTTATCTGAAACAAAAAAACCAAACACCATTTTAATTTTCATCTATTTTTCTTCAGTATGAACTAAAACCTGTATCATTAAAAAGTCCTTGAATGTGCAAAACTATGAACTAGAAGAAATGCATAAATGTTTTTCCAAATACTATAAGGCAAATAAAAACGGACTTGTTTATGCAATAGGTTTAAAGAAAAATCCAATCTGCATTCCTGTTAATTATTGCTCTTAACAATTTGCGCAATACTTAAAATCAAAATTCTTTAAAACTTGCAGCGTAATCACTTAATCTAACATTTTGACTAGACAGCAGACACTATTTTGCTCCCGAAAAATCGAAGTCTTCTCTTTGCGAATGTATTCTTTTAAACTTGTACCTCTAGAAATGTCGAAAAAAACGTTACTTGTATGTATTGCAATCTTTGTATACTAAACTTGTTAATTTCACCAGAGACCATCGAAAATAACATTAGGAAATTGCATATTTTCTTATTTATAAAAATGTTGGCTCCTTTTGTGAAACTATTTTAAATAAAGTACAACGAAATTTCACGTAACTAACTAAATTTTAATTTAAAGTTATATCTTTCTTATTACAATGCGTTTTTGGTCCTTTCGCAATTTCTACATTTATTAATATTTGGTCTTGCAAAAATGAAACTTCAATTTCGATTTTCATATTTTAATTACAACGGTGGCTAACTATCGAGTCCTTTTAGTTAAAAGCGTATAATTTAAGAAAAGTAATAACATGCAATTGAAAAAACAAACAAACACAATCTGGTAATGCTTATATTGTAAGTTGTATAAAACATACCTCGATGACGAAAACTTGGGAAAGTGTAAAATGGTTCAAACTCTGCAACAATAGATAAAAGTAAAACATAGTACCGCAATGTTTTTGCAAAGTTTCTTTTTTTGCGTGCAAAATTTTCGGGAACTGTAGAAACGTGTTTCGGAGCAACAAAAAACCTAGTTTTCAATTCAAAAGTAGTGAACTTAAGAATGTTTGTATCAATCACTGTAAGAAAATTTTGAAACGTCGCAGACTATTTTCGTGCTAAGTTACGAGATTTTCCTGGTTTATAAACCAATTTCTAGTGAAAAACAAATATTTGCAGAAAACTTACTTGAATCGCTGCAAGATATATGAAATCAGATTTTAAACTACTGAAAAAACAACAACATTTTGTCGAACAATGTGAAAATATATATAAAACTTATTTGTTACGCGTATAGCATTTAACTAAGTTACGGGCCTTCCAGATATATTAGGCCCCGAACGAAGTGCTACATATATCCCCTGGTTAGTGCAGATTTGCGAAATTATCAGGCGTAATAAGCTGTGCGGTTTTTGATTGCAATACCGGTATATCGGAGTACCGAATACCTGTGCAACCGAGCAATTTTTCAATGTCGTAATACCGGCATTTGCCGAGGTAAAATACAGGAATTTTCGGTATTAGCTGAAAATGATCAATAGATTTTAACTGAAAAGTTTTGAATTTGATGTATTAGATACAATATGTAAAAATGAATATTGTTTTTACAGTATAATACAGTTAATTGTACAGTAATAAACAGTAAAATTGCTAATTTTACAGTTTCTTACCGTGTAGTTTAGGTTTAAGCTGGAACCTCGGCTGCCAGTATTATACTGCTGTTTTTGCAGTGCAATATTGCTAAATTTTACGGCAATAAATTGCTTTTTTTTTCTTTTAAATGGGGCTGCAGTAGAGGCACAACTTTTTGCATACCTAGTGCGATCCCCCAAATAAGCATCCATTCTTTTACGTAGCATCCAGAATCGGCGGAATGCCATTACCACGATAATTTTGACGCCCAGTTGCCGCCAGATGGAGGCACCTGGGCTCTTTTTGATGCGAAAGAGCACTAGGATTTAAGGCAATAAATTGTAAAGTTTCTAACTTTGCAGTAAGAAACTAAAATTGCTAGTTTTACAGTGTATTGCTGTGTATTTCACAGTTGTAAATTGGAACCTCGGACTGCCAGTATTATACTGTAAAAACAAACATTTCTTTTTTTGCAGTGTATATACTGTTATTTTAAAATATGCATATTTTTTTCTCTGAAACAGTACCGAAATCAATCTAAAAGCAAATGTATTTATTTATTTTATTCATCCGTGATTTACCGGGAATATTCGCATTTGCGCTGATGTTTCTGCTATAAAAATGTTAACATTCACTTTCGAATATCGACATTTCATGCTTCGGACTTTCACATTGACGTCGTTATACACTAGGTGGCCAAAAATATCCGGACACTTTCAAAAATTCACATTTTTACATATAGCTCGAGAAATAAGTGATTAATTGTTCTTTAACTTTAGTCATACAAAATATAGGCTTCACCGAACATTTCCAAGTTGAAATTAAATTACCCTTGCATTTGGGGGACGACAAGAAGGGGGTTGAAAGAAAAACCGCTTTTTGACCATAACTCTTCGAAAATAGCTCGGAATAAGCTATCAATTTCAGTAATTAATTAGCATACTATGTATAATTACTGTACAAATTTTTATGAACGTACCACTCTTACTTCTGAAGATATGAAACATTTTTGAAAAAACGGCAATTTTATTTGAAGGGTTTTTGCTCATAACACGCAGAGTTTTTTATCAAACCTTATCACAACTTCAGGAAAGATGACAAAATACAAGAGAAAGAACATACTAAAGCGGTAAATAAAAATATTAAAAATTCGATGAGATATGAACGTTAAAAGGAAATAATTTTTCACGGCGCATGCGCGAACAACAGAAATTTATAACTACAAAAATATTGTAGCCTGATTTATACTGCATCTTATAAAAAAAGTTCCAGTTGAATATCATGAAAAATGAAAAAGATATCAGCGATCTAGTGAGCTGTATTTCATTTATTCGCAGGCAATACATAAATAGTGAGGGTCTGTCCACAAAGAGCTATTTTTAAATTAAGGGCGCTTTTCCATTTGACGACACGACAACGACGAAAGTCGGACGGTAATACTGCAACGATAAGTACGGTGTCGTGTCGTCTATAGCACTGCTTTTCCACTCAAACGATATCGTTTCTCCGAACGAGTCATTTTCCACCGCATTTCATTTCGAAACAGCACTGTGCTCGCACGTATATTATTATGGCTGCTCAATTTAACAGATTACGACTACTATATTTGCTTTACCTCCGGAGAAAAAGAAAACAAATTAAGAGACGGTATCGAATGCACGATATTTTTAAAGAAAGGTACATTGTAGGCGAGTTTTATACACTTTTCAAGAAATTGCAAAAAGATTTTAGGTGATTTTAAATATTTTTACTAAATTTACAAAGAATAGTAAACATTTATAATCTGGACAAGGTTATTTAATACTAAGTAGTTTAATCTAAAGTGTATAATATATTTTTAAAGTTACGAACAATGCTCTTTGACCTTACCTGTTTCTTTCTTGTCTGTAGAAGATTTGCCGTCATATTCCTCATCTAAAAATCTAAAAACTTCTTCCCAGGCTTTTTCCCTGTGAATTTTGTTTTTGTATAAAATATTTCGTTTATCCCATAGACACGGTCGCTGCTCAATTAATACACACAAAACAGACACGTTAAACTTAAATGCCATGACTACTGTGTTGTTCATCGAACAATGTTCAGAATAAAAATTTAATCTTTTTTGAAGCATTAAAAATCGTCTGCGCTACAATTAATGAAACAAAGTATAAAATAATATGTTTAAAATCTTTTAATGCTACATCTTTTATCAATCGTCTGCAAATTGAAACTTAGATTTATTAATGCAGAGATGTCGAATTTAAACGCCATTGCTATATTTCAAAGAAAGTAAACAGGTGAATGAATGTCGTCCCGATTTTAAAGGCGAGACGGATGCCATCCGACGCGAATGGGACGGCAAACGACATCGTTCGGTCGGAAACGACACAATCGTCTTTGAATCGGGAGATGGAAAAGCGCATAGCATATTTTAATGCATTTTGCGTGCGCCAATGTCGGAGGACGACAATCATGCACGATTTATCGCTGTCATGTCGTTAAGTGGAAAAGCGCCCTAAAGGTTATTACGTCGTCTTTCAAAACCAACGTTTCAGAGGGTGTCCGGATACTTTTGGAAACGTACGTATAAGTTCTTTTTGGCCGAACAGACGAAATGTGACTTCTATGCCGAATATAAATTTTCAAACTGTATACAATTTAACATTGAAAAAAAATGATCGATTGTCACCACACTATTTGTGGACAACCCCTCACTATTTATGTATTGTCTGCGACTGAATGAAATACAGCTCACTAGATCGCTGATATCTTTTTCATTTTTCATGATATTCAACTGGAACTTTTTTTATAAGATGCAGTATAAATCAGGCTACAATATTTTTGTAGTTATAAATTTCTGTCGTTCGCGCATGCGCCGTGAAAAATTATTTCCCTTTAACGTTCCTATCTCATCGAATTTTTAATATTTTTATTTACCGCTTTAGTATGTTCTTTCTCTTGTATTTTGTTATCTTTCCTGAAGTTGTGATAAGGTTTGATCAAAAACTCTGCGTGTTATGAGCAAAAACCCTTCAAATAAAATTGCCGTTTTTTCAAAAATGTTTCATATCTTCAGAAGTAAGAGTGGTACGTTCATAAAAATTTGTACAGTAATTATACATAGTATGCTAATTAATCACTGAAATTGATAGCTTATTCTGAGCTATTTTCGAAGAGTTATGGTCAAAAAGCGGTTTTTCTTTCAACCCCCTTCTTGTCGTCCCCCAAATGCAAGGGTAATTTAATTTCAACTTGGAAATGTTTGGTGAAGTCTATATTTTGTATGACCAAAGTTAAAGAACAATTGATCACTAATTTCTCGAGCTATATGTAAGAATGTGAATTTTTGAAAGTGTCCGGATACTTTTGGCCACCTAGTGTAGTTGGAGCTCCTTTAGAGAACAGGCTGACTTGTCTGACATTTTGGTTCCAGGACATTCTTGGATCCAGCCTTGTTACAAGTATTTGAAACACATTAATATTATACCTGGTTGCTCTGGCGTAAAATAACGTATGATTAGTTGGATAAAGCACCATATTAGGTAAATTTAAAAAGATAACTTATTTCTCGAATTTAAAAACAATTTATTGGGAAATGTTTCATGAAATTGGGTCGATTTTTATATTGCACTTGTTTTAAGCCTGGGTTTACGGAATGTTTTTGTCAAAAAATAAAAATATTCAAATATCATCTATGCAGCTACAATTCAAGCTTAGCTTCCACTTTTCCTCAATGCGACTTGAATACAGATACCAGTGGTTCGACGCCCACCGTTTTGGAATCAAAATGTCGGATGAGTCAGTTACAGTAAATGTTACGTTCTTGCAATATTTTGACTAATTCCAACGTGCTTAGGAAAAATTCAACAAGCTCAATTTAAATTTGAAAGCAGCTGTTATTCTTCAATTCAGTGACTATCAACTATCGTAAATTATGGGACTAACCAGAGGCGGCAATAATGGGGGTCAAGAGGAGGCGAATGCATCCCCAAATTTCTTTCTCAGAGCGATAAAAAACAGATGCATTCAATTAATGCATATCACAAGTCAGTGATCACATGCAAAAGGAAATTAAAACTGTTTGTCAGTTTCCAATAAAGTTGATGAAACTCTAGACTTTTTCTTCTAGAGATTATTTCAAAGAGCAAGGAATCGAAAAAAATGTGTTTTCTAATTATAACCTAAGCACAGAATGACAAGATCGGGATTTCATTTTTAACTATTTAGGAAATAGCACAATACACTGGACATTGACAAAAAAATAAAATTTTTCCTGCTCTTTATGCTCTTACTCCGAACACTGTTGCTTGGCTAAAAAAAAGGCAAAAACTAATTTCTAGCGTAGACATTTTGTGGTATAGCTTATTACAAAATAATTGACTCTAGTTATTAAAATTTAAATTGTTTTAAAAATCTAATTTTTCTTTATTTTCAGTCCACTTAAAACCTCTTATTTTACCAATATGTATTTTATTCCATACCGAGGTACTTCATATTTAAGAACTTGCCCTCCCCCCCCCCCCCTCCAAATGAAATGCTGAAATTTACTAATACTAAAAATTTGAAAGTGAGAAATTCGGTAAACATTGCTCAAAATGTTACTTGGCCAATTCTTCAGAAAATTTAGAAGACAGAATAAAAGGTGGTAAAAAAAAAAACTCTTTTTTTTAACCTAATTTTACAAACATACTATTTTTATACCAACCGGAAGAATTGTTTAAATAATCAATGATACAAACGGCGTGAAAAAGAACTCTTAACCTTATTTAGAAAATGGCTGAAAGTGTTTTGAAAAATGGTTTTTCGTTGCAAAGATTCTAAGAAATTGAATGCAAAGCATTTGAACTATTTCATGTCTTGAATTATAGATGCAACACATGAACACATTTTATAGGAAAGGAAA
>JAXGGA010008664.1:0-55588 GCA_038373865.1 Uloborus plumipes | reverse complement strand
CAAGGGCCTTTCGCCATCTAGTAGTAAATTTTTAATCCTGGATAGATTATATAAAAAAATGGAGCAAAATATCTCGAAGTGGCATCGTGGATACAAGCAAAATGCTCAAGTTTCTTTCTTTTTTCATATATAGCTCGCAATAAAAGGAAATCAGATGATTCAATGACAGGTGAGTATTATGGGTGAAGCAGTCGGATTCCTTTTTTTCCGATTGCTAAAACACTTTCAACGACGAAAAAAATTGAAAATTTGGCCATTTCAAGCTATTTTGCTTTAAAAATCAATTTAAAAAAATCAGTGGATAAAAGGCCCATGATAGCGAAGATAAATTAAAAAAAAAAAAAAACTTTTAACAACTGATTTGTTCGAAAATAGAACGACATTGCTCTTCCAAGTCCCCCTAGTACTTTTAATTGCAATAAATCTAATAAATTTAATTTATGTGAAGCGAAAATTGCGAAGGGCAGATGGTTACATATGCGTCTAGGGAAAACTATACGTAAAATACAATTGCAATTTATGCTTGTCTTGTATTTTAAATTTCCACTGCAATACTAACTAAAATTGATTTTTGTTTACCGAGAGGGAGGGGGGGGTACATCTCGATTTGCCGCCCCTGGTGACAGCCGTTCTAAGAATCTAAAGTGAGGAAAAAAGACTTACTTTACAGGAATGTGGTTTGTCATCCAACGGATCAGCTGGAAAATAGTCCATCCCATCTTGTCTGAATGTTGTGTTGATTTTTGCATAACTGCTAAATGCCGCAACGTCGCATTCTGGAACGCACCCAACCCAACGCCAAATGTCGTAAAAGTAGCAGATGGTTTACCGTATACAAATTACAAAATAAGTTATATGGAGAAACTTTATAGGCTAAGAGCTAGCAACTTTTCCGAGAAAGAATTTTAAGACGTACGGCTCTTTAATACTGTCGTCCCCGCTTAATCGGGTAACGGATAAACGAATACCCCGCTTATACGAATAAATCTCGCGGGGATCTTTAACATTGACGCAATGTTAAAGATCCCCGCTTAAACAAATACCCCGCTTAATCGAATAATATTTCTTGGAACCGACGGTATTCGTTTAAGCGAGGCCGACAGTATATCTCTCCTTGGGCTCTTTCGAACAGCGTATGGGCCATTACCTGCTAGTAAGTACACTGTAAAAAATGAATGCTGTTTTTATAGTATAATATAGCTAATTTTATAGTAATAAACTGCAAAATTGCTAATTTTACACTACTAAACTGTAAAATTGCTACTTTTACAGCATTAAACTGTAAAATTGCTAATTTTAGTTTATTACAGTGCATTTTAGTTTTTTTTTAAAACAGGAACCTTTGATGCCAGTATTATACTCTTGTTTTTACAGGATAATACAGCTAAATGTTACTGCAATAAACTAAAATTTCATAATTTTACAGTAAAAAACTGTAAAAACGTTAAATTACAGTTTATTACTGTGCAATTTATAGTTTAAAATTGGAACCTCGGCTGCCAGTATTATACTGTAAGAACAAGTTCCTTTTTTCAGTGTAAAGGTTGCGTTTTTACACCGCGCATCACATTTTTACCTGAAAAATTGGTGATTTTTAATTCATTTTAGGGCAATTACGAGCTCAAACCTGTCATCAGAATGTTGTGTAATAAATCCATTGAAAGCTCTATTTTTTGCCTTTACCATGCCTTTTGAATTTTTATTCTACTGCAATTAGAAGAGAAGTTACAGTCATTTTCTTGTAAAAAGTTTTCGTTTTTTTCCCGCACTTTTTGAGCTTTTTAACAGATCTGTATTTTGCACAACTTTCAAAATAGAACAATAAAAATTCGCATGGTTACTTATTTTGTCGCATGTCTCCTTCGCACCAAATTTTGTTAAAATCGGAAACGGTGAGGTTAAAAACTTACTTTTGCTAGAGTGATTTGACGTTGAATTGCCCTACAACGATTTCACCCGTTTATGCCCAGTATAGCCTAAAAACCGGACGCTTGTAAGTTACTGAAGACAAAAACCTGTAATGGGAATATCATTTTACTAAAGTTGTTTTTCACAAGTTAAATAGTCCTTCTTCTTGAGAAAATCAGATAGAGCTGCTATTTGGACATCAGAGTTTATTTCTGTACCTCAGAACCAGACTAACGTAAGTCCATTTTCGTCATTTTTCAGTAGAGGGGAAAAACGATGTATTCGACAATCGTTTTTCCCCTCTACCGAAAAATGACGAAAATGGACTTACGTTAGTCTGGTTCTGAGGTACAGATTTATAGACAGCTATTTTCAGACAAATCAGTCAAGCAACGATCCAGCTGGGTACACTGTTAAAAATTCAGGAAGCATTTATGGTAAATCTTACTCTCTGTAAAATGTAGCGTTTACCGTACAGAAATTTTTTACAGTAAATTGTACCGATAGAAAAATTGCGATTGCAGCACCAATTGATCTCCACGTGACTTACTGTGCGATGCAGATGACACCCCTTTTCCGCTCTCCTGATGTGTCTCATCCAGTAGTTGGAAAAACTACATATTTTTCGTAGTGAACTACAACTACAACTACTTTCTTATAAATATAGTTAACTACAGCTACAACTACTTTTTTTTAATGTAGCGAACTACACTACTTTTGAAATGTAGTAGCTACTTTTTAAAAAATAAATAAATAACAAGAATACACCGATTGAGGATCGACCAAAAAATTTGAAAAGTGGTTTATATTAAAAAAATTACCTCATTCGAATATGGAATAGAAATCGGAATTGTCTTTGAATTTATTTGTTTTTTACTTTTTGTTTGTAAAAATTTGTCTTTTTTAGATTTTTTTTACAATTTTTACAAATATTCGCCACAAGAAAAACCTTGTTTTTTTCCTTCGTTCTCTTTTTTTTTAAATTTTTTCATTTATTTATTTTTTTATTTAAAAGTAGTTTTCAGAAATCGCTACAAACTACTAGTTTTTTGTATCGCGCTACTCACTACTCTACTTTTTTTTAAAAGTAGTGCGCTACACTACAAACTACTGAAAAATGTAGCTACTACAGTAGTTTCGCTACTTGTAGCGTGCTACTTCCGACCACTGGTCTCATCTGGTACCGTGGATAGTAAAGGCCATATCACACGAGAGAAAATTAAAAGCAATCGTATCTGTATCGGCAACCGTAAGCGGAAATTCTCCGGCAGGAGATTGCCTATAGGGTTGCTAACGGTTGCTCATACGGTTGCTCGCGTTTCTCTTGGGAGAGGGCTCTATTTTCTGATCTTTATCCTTCTGCGTGCGTCAGAACGTTCATCGTTTTTCTACGAGATAGCCAGATATTTCCACCGCGTGATCGAAGCTCGTTTTCGGCATTTATGGATGAATTAAAAAAAAAAAAAAAAGACACAATGCAGCTATTGCAGCTTTAATTGTTGGTGCCATTATGAAACGGAGGAAGAGGCAGAAACAATGGTCAAGGTCATGGCTACTCAGAAGAATTCAACTTGGATGCTATGAACTTGGATGCTTCGATAAATATGATTGTCATTTTCAGTGTTTATTTCAGGCATCTCTTCGGGGGGGGCACTGCCCCCCCGGAGGAAAACTCAGTTTGCCCTAACATACAAAAATAAATTAATTACAGTAAAAAAAATAAAAAAAATAGGCAAGTAAATAATTAACTAATAAATATAAAAGTATTAACGAAAATTTTAAAACATTCATCATGGGGAAGGGAGGGAGGGGGCATCAAAGGTGGCCTTCAATTGCCTTCTAGAATATCAATTTTGGAAAACTGCCGGGGAGGGGTTGTATTTGAACCCCCTTCTTTTTCCCCTTGAAGTCATTAAAAATCGCCTACAGTTTTCTTTTTCTTTTTTTTTTCGGTGGGGGGGGGGTGACTTCCAAAAAGAGTGCTGAGCTGCATCATTTTTTATAATGTTATAAAATATAGTCTACAAATACGTTTTTAGAATATCAATTTTTAAATTATTTGTAAACTCCATCCGTTTACACAACGTCGTCAAAGATATGGCTTGAAATTGCCTAATCATGACTTCATTTTCGAACGTGTTTTAGAAGAGAATATCAAATCGCATTCTTTTTCCTCTACTATTACCAAAGGTTGTCGATAATTGCATTTTTGTACCTAAACTTTCAAAGCTTACCCCGGGCGGGGGGGGGGCATCCGACCCCAATTCTTGTCTATTTTTTGTCAAACATGGCTTATAATTGCATTTTCTGGTATTTCAATTTTTGGAAAATTCTGGGGGTGGGGGGGGGGGGGTCTGTGGACCCTTTCCCTTTCCCTAACATCCAAAGTTGGTTTCAAGTCCTGGTTTCATCCCTGGTGTGAAGTCAATTATTAAGGCAAATTTACAAATTGATATTTCAAAATGTTAGTTTATATTGAGAGAATGTAGTTTTCAATTTATTTCAGAGGGAAGAGAGGTGGTCCACACCACTCTCCCTTGGCAACTGCGGATCTAGCTTCTGGTTTTGTGGGAGGTCATTTTTGAAAAGTTGGGGGGGGGGGATGCAATTTTAGGGATCAAATGGGGAGTGGGCAAATTTATCGAAAAAAAGTCCCCGAAGTGCAATTTTAAGCCACCCCCATGATCCCCCCCCTCCGGATTCTCCAAGTGCCCCCCCCCCCCCCCGGAGCAAAACGTCTGAAAGAAACACTGGTCATTTTTCTAGCTATTTCCTCACACGAAAATCTTTTTAACGTTCGCAACTTGTACGCAGGCGAGTGCAGGTTCCAAAAATGATCTTTCATTCGCGCTTCGTTGATAAAAAATTCTGTAATTTCAGAGCTCCACTCTACATCAACATTCACCGCCATGTGGTCGCCATCTTCACGAATGTTTCACGCCACTTCGTAGCGAAGGGGTTTGCTGACGTCACAAAATTCCAGCTCCCTGATTGGTTCTTCCGTAAGTTGCCTAAAATTAGAAGCAATTTTTTTCCCAGTGCAGAGAAAAATTGCCTCTATTAGGAGCAACTGTCATTTCCTTTTCACACGAGGGTTTTGGAGCAATCGTTGGAGGAAACAGGTGGAAAAACAGGTTCCAGATAGAGTTGACGATTGTTTTTGCGGTTACGCTTGCCTGTAATTTCTATCGTGTGATATGGCCTTTATATAGACAGATAGTTTGAGGGATTGTTGACGTTATTTAAAAACTGTAACCGTTCGTCCTGCAAGGACTTTTAGAAATGATGCCTTAATCCTAGTTTTAGGGAAGGTTTTTCTGTTTCTTACTAACCCATTTATGCTCAGAAGCCTAAAAACGGAACGCTTATTAGTTACTGCAGATAAAACCTGTAATGGGTATATCATTTTACCAAAGCTGTTTTTAACAAGTTAAATAGTCCTTCTTTCTGAGAAAACCAGTTAGAGCCACTAGTTGGACATCAGAGTTTATTTATTGACAGCTATTTTCAGACAAATCAGTCAAGCAACGATCGAGCATGGGTAGCCACAGAAAGTCAGGTTTTTTTTTTTGCGAACTTATTTTTCATGAAATTAAATTATTTTAAAAAGATTTGCTTAAAATTGATTACAGATGCCTTGTGTAATGTTACTTTGCAGAAGTAAAGTCAAGTAAGGTGGTATTTTGCTCACATATCTGCAAAATTTCCCATAAACAGGACGTTAAATAACTTAATAAGTATGGCAACGGCGCACTATTTTAGGCCTAAAATGTATGTAAACCATTTCAAGTAAGAGTTTTAAGCAGATAAAAATGGAAAAAAATTGTTAGAAAAAAACTTGGGCATAAATGGGTTAAAGTCACTATTTTTACCAGTACAAGTGTGATGCGCAGTAAAAAACGCTACATTTACTGGCAGCCACAGCCCGTATGCTGCTCAGAAGAGTATAAGGAAAGATATCGTCGGCACCATGCTAAAATTATGAATATGAAAATTGGCACTTTTCACGAAAGCCAAAACACTGAATATACTTTTTTCCCATCTGACGCATTTGGTTATTTTCAAGTTTAAAATTTTTATAGATATCTTTAAGCGTAAAACTATCGTTCGAAGGTATCATTTTAAGGTAGTAGTCTGGTAACTTGGGTTCAAAAAATCGAAATTTGTTTTTTGCTTAATTTGAAAGTACAATGTCTTAAGAATATACTGTGAAAATTTCAGACAAAAATTCGAAATATTTTTGGATTATAACCAGTTTCCTAGAGCGCCTCAGAGTCCAACCTTTAAGGTCGACCGGCAGCTGCAACCGCTTGGACCCTTCTATTGTTTGCGCGCATTTTTTATACCTGGGTTGACTCTGTTATTATATTATATATATTTATATATATATATATATATTTATGTACATATAATATGTATTTATTTTAAATATAAATACCGCTCCAGGCATAGACGATTGACGTTAGTATAAGTATACTTATGAAAATTTGTTGTTGAACTTAAAACGCGTTTTTCTCAAAACATTGTTTTTCTGGTCGGCCCGGGTCCTAACTTCTTTTCTACTGAACCGATTGCTTTCAAATTTTAACAGGGTGTTCTACACACTTATAGCTCTCGTCGGTACTAACGAGAATTTTTTTAACCCCTAACTTTTTTTTTTACAACCCTTTTTTTGCTAAAATAAAAGGCCTTTTTTTTTCAAAGTCCGCCTTTTTGTTATTTACCCTTGAAATTTAATTTCAGTATTTCCGACCAGAATGACATGTCTATAGATTAAGAATAATCAAGAATGTTTGATTTCAGATAACATCAAGAGCCAAAATCACCCGGGCCACCCACGTGCATTTTTTTTTTTTTTTGAGGTTCCAACTTCGAGTGACAATAATAATAGTAATAAACTATTAAATTTTTTCAAATATTTTTTTTTAAATCTTTTCAATATGTAAATAAAAACTCTTAATATACAAGATAATTCATTTTTATTTTCCTATAAAAAACCACCCTCCAAAGAAGTCATGAAAATAAGCATAAGTTACCAGACTACTACCTTAATTTCAACTATTTGTAAAATTTGAACTTGAGAAACGCGATTTTTCACATTCGTTATTTTACAATGGTGCCGACGATATATTAAAGAGCCAGATGTCTTAAAATTCTTGTTTTTTCGACGTTGCTCTTGGACTATTAGAGGGAAGATGTTTGGAAGCTGAGATGAAAATGAGGAGTAATAGTCCGTGGAGTTAGTGCAAACATATTTCATTTCCGGATACCAGTCTGAAATTTTATGTGGGGCTTAAATTCACATAGGAGGACAAAAAAACGCCGGGAGACACTTGATCGGAGGTCAAGGTCATTCCGTGATGACGTCATCAAAATGGCCGCTTTTACAGGTAAATACGTTTGTTTAACTGCTTAAAACTCCATCATAGATTCAAATATTGCAAAACTCAAATATATCATCTGAAAGCACTTTAAAAGAGCTATTTAGAAAGATTTAATTTTTCTTTCTGAGGTAGAGTTCTCACCTGTAATGACGTCATCAAAATGGCCGCTTTTACAGGTAAATACGTTTGTTTAACTCCCCCTAAAATTCCATCATAGATTCAAATATTGCAAAACTCAAATATATCATCTGAAAGCTCTTTAAAAGAGCTATTTAAAAAGATTTAATTTTTCTTTCTAAGGTCAAAGGCCCACCTGTGATGACGTCATCAAAATGGCCGCTTTTACAGGTAACTACGTTTGTTTAACTCCCCTTAAAACTCCATCATAGATTCAAATATTGCAAAACTCAAACATATCATCTGAAAGCCCTTTAAAAGAGCTATTTATAAAAAATTAATTTTTCTTTCTGAGGTTAAGGGCCCACCTGTAATGACGTCATCAAAATGGCCGCTTTTACAGGTAAATACGTTTGTTTAACTCCCCCTAAAACTCCATCATATATTTAAATATTTCAAAACTCAACTATATCATCTGAAAGCGCTTTAAAAGATCTATTTATAAAGATATAATTTTTCTTTCTGAGGTCAAGGGTTCACCTGTGATGACGTCATCAAAATGGTCGCTTTTGCAGGTAAATACGTTCGTTTAACTGCTTAAAACTCCATCATAGATTCAAATATTGCAAAACTCAAATACATCATCTGAAAACTCTTTAAAAGAGCTATTTAGAAAGATTTATTTTTTCTTTCTAAGGTCAAGGGCCCACCTGTAATGACGTCATCAAAATGGCCGCTTTTACAGGTAAATACGTTTGTTTAACTCCCCCTAAAACTCCATCATAGATTTAGATATTGCAAAACTCAAATATATCATCTGAAAGCTCTTTAAAAGAACTATTTAGAAAGATTTAATTTTTCTTTCTAAGGTCAAGAGCCCACCTGTGATGACGTCTTTAAAATGGCCGCTTTTACAGGTAAATACGTTTGTTTAACTTCCCCTAAAACTCCATCATAGATTCAAATATTGCAAAACTCAAATATATCATCTAAAAGCTCTTTAAAAGAGCTATTTAGAAAGATTTAATTTTTCTTTCTAATTTTAAGGGCCCACCTGTGATGACGTCATCAAAATGGCCGCTTTTACAGGTAAATACGTTCGTTTAACTCCCCCTAAAACTCCGTCATCGATTCAAATATTACAAAACTCAAATATATCATCTGAAAGCTCTTTAAAAGAGCTATTTAGAAAGATTTAATTTTTCTTTCTAAGGTCAAGGGCCCACCTGTGATGACGTCATCAAAATGGCCGCTTTTACAGGTAAATACGTTTGTTTAACTCCCCCTAAAACTCCATCATAGATTCAAATATTGCAAAACTCAAATATATCATCTAAAAGTTCTTTAAAAGAGCTATCGAGAAAGATTTAATTTTTCTTTCTAATTTTAAGGGCCCACCTGTGATGACGTCATCAAAATGGCCGCTTTTACAGGTAAATACGTTTGTTTAACTCCCCCTAAAACTCCATCATAGATTCAATTATTGCAAAACTCAAATATATCATCTGAAAGCTCTTTAAAACAGCTATTTAGAAAGATTTATTTTTTCTTTCTGAGGTCAAGGTTCCACCTGTAATGACGTCATCAAAATGGCCTCACATGACGTCATCACAGGTGGGCCCTTGATCTTAGAAAGAAAAATTAAATCTTTCTAGATAGCTCTTTTAAAGAGCTTTTAGATGATATATTTGAGTTTTGCAATATTTGAATCTATGATGGAGTTTTAGGGGGAGTTAAACAAACGTATTTACCTGTAAAAGCGGCCATTTTGATGACGTCAGTACAGGTGGGACCTTGACCTCAGAAAGAAAAATTAAATCTTTCTAAATAGCTCTTTTAAAGAGCTTTCAGATGATATACTTGAGTTTTGCAATATTTGAATCTATGATGGAGTTTTAAGTAGTTAAACGAACGTATTTACTTGTAAAAGCGGCCATTTTGATGACGTCATCACGGGTGAGCCCTTGACCTCAGAAAGAAAAATTAAATCTTTCTAGATAGCTCTTTTAAAGCGCTTTCAGATGATATAGTTGAGTTTTGCAATATTTAAATCTATGATGGAGTTTTAGGGGGAGTTAAACAAACGTATTTACCTGTAAAAGCGGCCATTTTGATGACGTCAGTACAGGTGGGCCCTTGACCTCAGAAAGAAAAATTAAATATTTCTAAATAGCTCTTTTAAAGAGCTTTCAGATGATACATTTGAGTTTTGCAATATTTTAATCTATGATGGAGTTTTAAGCAATTAAACGAACGTATTACCTGTAAAAGCGGCCATCTTGATGACGTCATAACGGGAGTTCATGACCCCTGATCAAGTGTCTCCCGGCGGTTTTTTGTTCTTATATATGTACCTAAGCTCTGTACCAAATTTCACACTGGTATCCGGAAGTGAAATATTTGGGCTGTTTTTGTCGCTAACTCCACAGACTATAAAGGTACGAAGAAATTCTATTTTTTGAAAATAATCCAATGCGTCACTGATATCGTTTTCAAGGCGCGTTTTTTTTTTTTTTTCGCTCTCGGGTGTTTAAAAAATTTATTGAAAATCAGTCATTGTGTTTGAAAATTCTTCAATAATGTATTCTTGTGTTTTGTTGATATCTAGTAGTCAAAGTAGGAACATTTAATATTCTGAAACTTCCCTATTTTGGATACCTTATTACGAATAAATAAATATTTTTTAGAGAGAGAAAGAAGAGCTCTTTTTTTAATCAGGACAAAGAGAAAAGTCCTGCTAGCACTTATTTGAAAAACACGTATCGTGCTACCTAGTTTCTCTTGGGGACTTGGATGCATTTTTACAACCCCGTCTTAACCCTGAGACTGCACTAATTGCACAATGTGTGGTGCTGACTCTGTGGTTACAAGGGAAAATTCTCTAAAAAAAATCTCTGTTCGCAAAATTTTTTACAAGTGTTTATTGGTCCCTGAGTCAAAAGTTAGTTTGCTTGTCCAAAAGAAAAAAAAAAAAGGAAAGAAGAAGGGGAGAAAACCTCACAGGTCCGCAAGAAAGTTTTGTAAAAAATCGTTCATTTTTAAGGCTACAAAGGACACAAAAAATATTTTTTTTCAATTATTGATCTATATGTCTGAAAGTTTGTGTGCTTGTATTATTGCATATTTACTGTATCTAAAAGCATAAAAAAACAAGTTGGTGCAAAAACAATAAATACTTCTTTTGAAATTTTAAATTTTAAATTTTTTTAACAAAATTTCAAAATGCTCCATGCGTTACATTTTTTTTAACTTTAAATTTCCAATCATTAGACATGATTGCATAAATCTATGTATTTCACATACACCAGGGTCCCCTGTACCTACCACAACTCGTGGTTTAACCGGGATAGGGCCCTGAAGAGCGCTCTGTTCTGTTTTTTTTTTTTGGACCAGACCAAGAGCTGAGCAAACCCTTGGCCTAACACCCTCAGAGGTATCGTTTCACTTGGAGGACTTTGTGACCACGACATTTTTAACGTCCCCCAGCCACCATTAATCAAGACGGTGGATCTTTGATCGGCTGGGATCGAGCCCGGGACCCTCCGGTCACGAGTCCGACGCCTTACCGATCGGGCTACCACGGCCCTAAATCTATGTATTACATGCAATGTTTTATGTAATAGTTTATAAAAGAAGGTTCACCATTTTTTTTAAAAATGCTTTTAGATTAAAAAAAAATGCGAACAAAAATGCATGTTTTATAAAAAAAAATGCAAACACACAAAGTTTTAGAGATGTCGTCCCCGCTTAATCGGGTAACGAATAAACGAATACCCCGCTTATACGAATAAAACCGTCCGGAACCGAACATTTCCCCATAGACACAATGTTAAATATCCCCACTTAATCGAATAATTTCCCCGGATAATCGAATAATATGTCAGCTTTAGCAACAATTTTTGCTAAGAAAAATCTCTATCTCTATCTCTACTAATAATAAAGCTGAAGGTTTGTCTTTCTTTCTGTCCTTCTTTCTGTCCTTCTGTCTGTCTGTTACGCGCGTAGCGCCCAAACCTTTCGGTCGATTTTCATGCCACTTGACACAAAATTAGTTTGTAGCGTGTAGTTTTGCACCTCGAAGCGATTTTTCGAAAATTCCATTTTGTTCTTTTTCTATTCGAATTCTTAGCAGAAATTCGATAAAATAGGGAATAAATATTTCATACACATTTTCAAGTCTTATGTCATTCGAAAGCTTGAAATTTTCTGCACAAAATGAAGTTTTTTCGAAGTTTCTACGATCATCAGGAGAGCTGTAACAATTGTTTTTAGAATCCCGAAATTCAAGGCTTACCTTCAGTAAAGCAAGCCAAACGATTCTAAAATGGTTGAGCTCTAGAATAAAATTCGTTTGGAAAAAGAGATAAAATGAATTATTTTATCAACGGAAATCAACTTTTCATGT
Organism: Uloborus plumipes; assembly: GCA_038373865.1. NCBI lineage: Eukaryota > Metazoa > Arthropoda > Arachnida > Araneae > Uloboridae > Uloborus > Uloborus plumipes. Next base: position 43,774 of record JAXGGA010008664.1, on the reverse strand, counting down.
TGTTACTATGGTTACGTGTTCATACTTATTTTTGTTTCGTTCTTTTTCCAGGGTTGCCAGCGTCAATCTTCGTAGGCTACGGCCAGACGTAGTATTTTTGATTCTACGGTAGTATTTTTTCGGCTCAAATAAAGAGCGTAGTATTTTTCTGGCAACCCTGTTTCCAATATACTAATGACTTAATTAAAAGATTTGGCGGATTTTTTTTTTTTTTTTCATTTTCATAGATTTCGCATTTCAGCAACATTGATTTTGGCAACGTTTGGAAACAGTAGTATTTTGTAATATTTTTTTTTAGAGGAGGCGTAGTATTTTTTTGTTCCAATTCTCTGGCAACCGTGTCTTTTTTCCGGTGAAGATGCTTTGGGACCCTGCTTGGCGCGTTTTCAAAAAGTCAACTACGCAAAATAGCTAGGGTTACCACGCTTGGCGCGCCTATCGTTCATTTAGCGAGAAAAGGGTACCTAAAGCACAGATTAACGAAATATCGTATCAATTGCGGTATTGCATCGTTTTTTTAAAGTGTTTCATTTCGGAAAATGTATTGTTTTGTTTTTTAAGCTAGGAAAGAAAATTTTCTTCTTCTTTTAAACTTTGGTAAGATTTCTGTTGGTTCCTGTTATCAACAAAATTGTTCTTATTTTCTCTTTTGGCTTATTTTTGTCCATCTCCTTCGGGGTTGCATTCGAATGTTCCAAGGGGGTGTTTTACCCCATTTATCGGGTAAATCAGTGTTTTCAATGCAAGGTGATATGAATTGGTTAACAAAAGTGATATGAATTGGCGCGACCACATGGCGATATATCGCCAAGTTTTTGATTGCCAAGTATTTGACGCCAAATTAGCGAATTTTTTTTTTTTTTTTTTTTGATTTAGGTTCAATTTGGCGCTGTCGGCGATATTTTGCGAAAAATCCACTGAATGATGTTAAAATAGACGATATTTAGGAGATTAATCATTGTAAAACATTTTTTTGCATTGTTTCGTAGCAAACTAGGGATACAAATGTTTGAATTATTATCTTGCTCACTCCAAGCACTATTTTAGCACTTAAGGCATCTACTAAGAAATTTACACGTAAAATTAAGTAGTGTGGGGTCCATATCAGATCTTTATATCACTTTGAAGGAATTATAGTTGAATAAAACTAAAATAGAGCATTTTTACTGCTATATCAATTATTTTACAAATGAACTTTTAATTTTATACCACGGGCAAAGCCGTGCGGGTACCGCTAGTGTCAAATAAAAGTGTTCCCACAAGACTTTGAGCAAGCAAACCACTATTGTGGACTGTTTCAAAAATAAAAGTGAAAGGAGGAAAAAACAAATTTTCTTTTGTAACACAAGTTGAAGGTTATTTTTTTATGATTTTCATATGACCGCACAATATTTATATTCAAAAAATAGCAATTATATTTTTTTCAGTGAGAAACCATGAAAGCATTTTTGTAATAGTTTTGAAAAAATTCGGAGGGGGGGGGGTTGAATACTAAAAACCCACCCCTTAAATACGGCCCTGAGCAAGATTACTACAGATTAAACAGAGAGAGAGAATCACGCCAGTCATAAGTTTGTTACCAATTTTTATCTATCTCACTCCTTTCCTCATCATGGACGCGTGTTGCGTGCTTTAATGTGTTTGTATATGTTTGTGCGTGCAAAATAAATATTTTGATGAGAGGATTGCGTTACACTTTAAAAGGGTCATAAAGAAGCGTCAATAATAAACATATGCAGATACGATCTTTTATCGTATTCTGTGTATCAGTCAAGGTCAGGCTCGAATTACTCAAGAGATAGCAAAGTTACGTTTTTTGTGTTTGATTACAAAATTTTTGGACTCTTTCTTGCGCTAAAGCAGTGTTTCTCAACCTTTTCTGGCCCTCGCAGACCGACAAAAAAATTGAAAAAAAAAAAAAAAAAACTGAGGACCAGTGAAGTGTTTTTTATTTGGGAACTGTTTAAAGCTCATAAAAAACATTTCAGATTTTTTATTCACCCCCCCCCCCGTCCTTTTAATTCGCAGAGTACTAAAAACATAAAAACGTTTCTAGTCCAGTGATGGCTTTTTTAAGCAAAACAAATAAATTTGATTTTTAAAAAAGTAAAACTTTTCTTGATATTAAAGAACTGTCACAAAAAAAAAAAATAAAAATAAAAATAAAAATATAATAATCAAAATAAATAAAATAAAAAAACTAATAATTATTGTAACAGTTGTACATAACTTAACAACCATTTTTAAAAACTCGTAGAAAATAATAAAATCCGACAGTAAAATTCACGCAGAAAATGTTTTATAGGATAGGACATTATTACTATGGCTTTTTTTCAATAGTATTTAACTTTTTTTCCCTGGATGAGCAAAAATCTATGAGGAAGTGTCAAATTTTTCTGTGGACCAGTGTCAGTCTGCCGTACCACCGGTTGAGAATTGGTATTTTGCAGATTTTTTATTTTCCCCAATCTGGAAATTCAGGTTGAGCTATTTTCCTCATTTTTTGAAGGCTCACACAATGAGCACCTATATTGGAAAACAATTTGGTACTGTCTAATTTTCTTAGGTAAAACCTTCCGCGCATTTACGCATGCGTCAGGTCTTCTCTGATCTTACCAAAATAGGGGAAGATAACAATAAGGATAAGAATAATAAGAAGCATTTTGAGCCGAATCAAACAACGCAGAACGATGTTAATTTCAAATACATAGTGTAGTTGAATGTCTCAAAAGCAGGGGTGCCCATCCCCCTAAGCTCAACGGTGAAAATCCCCCCCCCCCCAATTTTTCACAACTCTATTGTGCTTATTTTTTTATCCCTCTTTATTTTATTTATTTTTTTAATATCATTTTTTTACATTATTTATTTTTTAAAATATAATTTATTTCTTTAAATGCTATTTATTTCTTTAAATATTATTTATTTCTTTAAATATTATTTATTTCTTTAAATATTATTTATTTCTTTTTTAAATATTATTTATTTCTTTAAATTATAACTATTATTTTTTTCTATATTAATCTTTTAAAAGTACTAATTATAACAGAATATAATCGCTTTTTTCCCCTTCCAGACATTCCAAGCACACACACACACAAAAATAAATAAATAAATAAATAATAAAGAAATAGTTTAAATTAAAAAAAATAATTAATGAATAATTTTCTTTTTTTTTAAAAAAATCTTAAAAGAGACTCAATTGCTACACCACGTCACAAGTGCACAAAACGCTCCGAGCAAGGCCACTTTATAGACCAACCCGCCATTTCGAATTTTTCATTGTTTCGGAGTTAGCGATAAAAGAGATCCAAAATGGCTTATCGCTCAGTCTGGTTTTACACCGAAGTTTCTCTCTTTTTGTGACGTCGAGATCTCGACGAGATTCGAGACCTCCCTTTGTCTTAGCAAATGGAACATATAAAAAATTAGTTAAAAATAAAACTGTTGGGAAAATGACAATATTTTCTAGCCCCATGTTTGCTTTTTTTTTGTTATTCTTTCAATATCAGTGACTAAAAGTAGTATTTTTGACTGATGGAAAAACCCCGTTAAAGTATTTATTCACAAAAATATGTTTTGAGGATCATAGGGCTCCTTTTCTTCATTTAGGGTAGACCGGGGAACGTTTACGCGGATTTTTTTTTAATGTTTCATTTCAGGAAAATTTTGACGTTATGACCAAAAAAGTAAATAATAAAGTTTAAGTTTGTGCCCTGTGCGTAAGCGTACCCCGGTCTATTCGAAACTGAACCCTGCTTATTGTTCTTCTGTGAAGAATAGCTCATTGCTTAACCAGTGAGGTATTTTCAGTTTTTATCAAAGGTTTCGGATGCTTGACTGAAAAGTTTTGTTATTATTTTTTTCAAACTTTACTGTCGTCGAGTAGTTCTTTAACCACAAAAACTTAAATTAAAATTGGATTTTCAAGCATTTCTTTCACGACTTAAACGAAAAATAAAAGTTGAGAACATTTTAAGAAGTTTAAAAAATTTGGCAAATCCAAATACTCTTCAATCCGTCACTAAATACAAAATCTAATAAACTAAGTAATACAATCATCTAAGGTTTGTGTTGAAACACAAGTCTCTTAAAATCATCTTTTTATCAGATTTAATATCTAAAAACACATGAGTAAATTTGACTGAAAAACAGCGGCGCATCTGACAAATGTTATGAAATATTTCTTGAACTCATAGATTAACTCTTTATCTGTTTTCAAGTTTATAAAAAATACAGAAAAAACATCACATGTTTTTAAAACTATGCAAGCAACATTATTATTATTATTCTTTTTTTTGGTGGAGCGTATTTTCATCTATGAGCACATTTTGTTTTGCATTGAAAAAATGGGCTCCTAGCAACCCCAAATCATGGGTCTGTAATTCTTATTAGCACTATTTATGCAATTTTACCGATTTTCTCTCTTAACTTTTTTTTAAATATAATTTTAACATGCATTGATTAAATATCAGTAATTCACTTGTAATTATTCCTATATTAAATATCATACAGGTAATCCCTTAAAACTTTTTGATTGTATTTTACCTTAATACATAGTTTTTATTCGATGAGAAGCTGCTTCAACGTACGCTGCTTATAAAGCTAAGGTTGATATTAGCACTTGAATTAACAATTTTTTTTTTTTTTTTCATTTTCAAATGCATTTGAATCTGAGCATGATTTTAAGAGAATTAATACAAAAAAATCAGATATTTAACATGGAATGATTGTGAAATAATAGAAGAAAATAGAAAAACTATTAATCGGTTTTAATCCATTAATACCTGACATTTTTTTCCAAAGCCATTTTGTATACTGGTTACAAACAGTGTTTAATGGACAGGAAAAATAATAAAAAAAAAACATTATGTAAAGAATAATTTTTTTTTATTAAGGAAAGAAAAATCGTCCCTTAAAAGTTATGATAGACCCCAGAAGGTACATACTTTGTTTACTAAATTTTTTTTCTGCCTACGATATAATATTTAAAAAGACATTTTATAAGAAGAAATAAAATCAGCAATTAACATAAACTGGGAAGCTGGGAATAACTTTGAAAACTCAGCTTTTTTTCTTGAGATTGTGAACGATGTGATTTTTGATAAAGATCATATTAAAACTGCTACAGAACACACTTTACAATGGTTATGGGCTGCAATCTGTTAATAACGAATTGAAACAATACCAAGGTACTCATTGAACACTATTATTTGGTTGAAATGTTCATTTGGGGGAAATTCAGACCCTTTTTTGACACGTCCCTAAAAAGGGACGCTAGGCATTAATGGGTTAAGGTATAGATTGCAAGTAGAAGAGAACATAAAAAAATAAAGAAAAAACATTCTTTTTCTTACCCATATTTTTCTGTTTATCATCACGCACAATACACACACAAATATTAGAGAATATTACACGCACTCTTTCTGACTTATCTTACAATATAGGCTGAAGGTTTAGTTTAAGTTTTCAATATCGTCTTTACTGCTGCTAACGAATACGTTTACAACGATGTAACAATATCGTCTTTACTATGAAATAAATTCCTTGCATTAAGCGCTGTGTATTTTCTATCCCCTTTCTCGCGCGAAGCGAAAGAAACATTTATATAAACCCGCCTCACAATCCCGAATGTTTAAAAAAAATATGAAAAACATTAACCAACAAATCAAGTAGTTATATAATTTCACCATAATCATCATCATCATCACGACTGAAGGCTATTATTATCCTGTTCCGTCTTCAATCTTAAATTATATAATATAAAAAAAAGTTGACTTAAGTTAATTTGGAGTCATCGGAAGGCAGTCGCTTTTTTTTTCTGAACGTATAATGAAACTAACAAAGAGCAATAAAACGATTTTTTTGTGCTGTGCGTGTTTCTAAACGTGGCCCTTCTCAAAGGGGTGTCTCCCGGCCTTCAAACGCTTCCCCCCGTAGTGATTCCACCAATGAGAGATGAAATACAATTCCAATGGAACCTCAGTAACTATGGGACCACGAAAATATTTCAAGTTCAACTTACTGAAATTGCCAACTTACTGAGGTTCTATAAGATAATTTCAGCAAATAATTAATCCTTTCTTTCTTTTTTATTTTTTTATTTGTTTATTTTTTCTTTTCTTTTTTTTTGAAAAGATTAAAACAAAATAAGTAGGAAAATTTTCGTATCATATTAGGAATAAATCCATAAGTTTTGAAAAGGGAAGAGAGCCCCTTGCTAACAGTAACTGATTACCCAAAAGACTCGGGAAGCTTGAGCTTCCCTTCAGAAATTTCAAAGAGCTATTAAACGACAGGAAAACTGTTTAAAAACTCCAGTTCCCGCATTTTAATTATTTTTCAAGATAATTTGTTTCATATAGTTCGGCACAACTGTGTTACTATAGATTGTTATGCTAATTTTGCGAAGTGATAAATCTTATTCAATGACAAACCACCCTAATTGCTAAGATTTATAGTGCAAGCATATAGGCGAAACTTTAATCTGAATTTTGCTGGGCCACTTTAGGAATAATCTTTGTAGCATTAGTGAGTTTTGTTTCAGCTTGCAGAGTGTTCCGAAAATTTTCTTCAAACGAAAAGAATATGTGTCGTGCCAGTACTTGTACCTTGCTTCTCTTATGGACTGTCTTATACACTGAAGTGACAAAAGTCATGGGATAGCAATATGCAAATTTTCAGATGGCAGTAGCATCGCATAGAACAGGTATAAATGCGCAGTGCTTTTACAGAGCTTTCATTTCTGTTCAAGTTATTCATGTGAAGAGGTTTTAACGTGATGATGACCGCACGACGTGAATTAACAGACTTTGAACGCGGAATGTTAGTTGGAGCTAGACGCATGCGTCATGCCATTTCGGAAATCGTTAGAGAATTCAACATTCCCAGATCCACTGTGTCAAGAGTGTGCCGAGAGTATGAAATTTCAGGCATAACATCCCACCATGGACAGCGCAGTGGTCGACCGCCTGCACTTAAAGATCGAGACCGGCGACGTCTGCAAAGAGTCGTAAATTCTAACAGACAAGCAACACTGCGTCAAATCACCGTAGAAATCAATGTGGGACGTACAATGGACGTGTCTGCTAGAACTGTGCGGAGAAATTTGGATTTCTTGGGCTATTCCAGCAGAAGACCGACTCGAGTGCCTTTACTGACAGAACGACATCGCTTGCAGCGACTCTCGTGGGCACGTGAGCATATCGGTTGGTCCCTAGATGAATGGAAAACCGTGGCCTGGTCCGATGAGTCACGATTTCAGCTGGTAAGAGCTGATGGTAGGGTTCGAGTGTGGCGCAGACCCCACGAAGCCATGGACCCAAACTGTCAGCAAGGCACTGTTCAAGCTGGTGGTGGCTCCGTAATGGTGTGGGCTGTTTTTTCATGGCATGGACTTGGTCCTCTAGTGCGACTGGACCGAACATTGACTGGAAATGCTTATGTGCAGCTACTTGGAGATCACTTGCAGCCATTCATGGACTTCATGTACCCAAACAACGATGGGATTTTTATGGATGACAATGCGCCATGTCACCGGGCCACAACTGTTCGCAATTGGTTTGAAGAAAATTCTGGACAATTCCAACGAATGATTTGGCCACCTAGATCGCCCGACATGAATCCCATTGAGCATTTATGGGACACCATCGAGAGGTCTGTTCGTGCCCAAAATCCTGCCCCATCAACGCTTTCACAATTATGGACGTCTATCGAGACAGCATGGCTCAATATTCCTGCAGAAGACTTCCAACGACTTGTTGAGTCCATGCCACGTCGAGTTGTTGCACTTCGCCGGGCAAAAGGAGGGCCGACACGATATTAAGAGGTATCCCATGACTTTTGTCACTTCAGTGTATATATAGGTACATTTTTCCAACCCTTTCCTAGCCCTGAGACTGCTCCAGCAGCACTAAGGGCCCTGCTCCACATCAGCAGAAAACGCGACCGAAACCGAAGGCAGAAACCGAAAATCCGGGTACTTTCCATAAGAACACCATTTAATCCGTTTTACGTCGATGTGGAGCAGGGCCCTAAGTGTTTTGGCTGTCTCCTCTGGGTAGTGTAGACCGGGTCACGTTTGCGCGTATTTGTTTCAATGAATTTTCTAATTTTTATGTTTTAATTCATTAAATTTTAGACGTCATGATCTTATAAAGCAGTTAATAAAGTTGAAGTTTGTGCTTTCAGTTTTTGCCCTGTTTGAGTATTTAAGGGTTAAAAAATAATTTTTAGGTCAACGAAGTTGCGTAAACGTGCCCCGTACCTGGGGCAAGTTCACGCAGTCTCACTTATTGACCCAGTCTGACTTACAGCGCGGCATTTTTCATTATTTTGACATCTAACTCAGTTATGTTAGCTCTTTGATCATAATGTCTTACCAGCTATAAAATAAAGAACATTTATAACGGACAGAATAGTCAATAAAATTAAAGCCGAATATACATGAAGACATAACTATGATTGTAAGCTACTAGAAACGAATCTCTTCCTCAACTAAACCTTAACCCATTAATGCCTAGCGTCCCTTTTTAGGGACGGTCCAAAAAAGGGTCTGAATTTCCCCAAAATGAACATTTCAACCAAATAATAGTGTTCCATTAATACTTTGGTATTGTTTCAATTTATTATTAACAGATTGCAGCACATAACCATTGTAAAATGTGTTCTGTAGCCGTATAACCAGAATACAAAATATCTTTGGAAAAAAATGTCAGGCATTAATGCGTTCAATGATGATTTTTAAAACTGAATAGCCTCTAAATACCAAAAAAGGCTTGATACAGTAAGTCTCAAAAAAGCTTCAAGGGCACGTTTACGCAGTAAAAGCTTGCGTAAACGTGCCTCGCTGTTAATGTGTAAACGTGCCCCGTCGCCTTATTCGGATTTATTTTAACATGCAACGAAATTTTATAACATTTTTATTCATACGAATACTGTTCTCAAACAAGGTTAAAATTCTGCTAATACTCTCGGCCCCGCTTACACGAATACGGTCAGTTCCAAGAAATATTATTCGATTATGCGAGGTATTTGTTCAAGCAGGGATTTTTAACATAGCGTCTATGGCATCGGTTCCAGGATTTTTTTCTTCGTATAAGCGGGGTATTTGTTTATCCGTTACCCGATTAAGCGGGGACGACAGTATTCTTATATTTGTTTATTTTTATCTAATTTTTAGTTCACTATAAACTTCAATAAGTTAAACACAAAATTTACTTTAGTTGGTAGAAAATGGGTTATCCTACCCTGATGCTATACCAAAGCTCGACGGGAGCAAAAAAACTTGAGAGAATTCTTGCTAGGGAGCAGCATCAATCTGTCACGACTGCGGTGACACACCAACTATAATACATTTCGAAAAAAGGGTGCCGCGTAAACGTGCCCGTTCAACCCTACCAGTGAGAATTCTCAAAAAGAGGGAAAATACAATGAATTAACTGACTTATAAACAGCAGAACTCTCAGAAATGGTTAATGTGAAGAATATAATTGCAAAAAGTTGACTAAAATAGCAAGTAGGTGTCGAATTATGGAGGTTTCTGTCAATGTGTGTCAAGTTAAAAAGATTCACGCCCATTGAAATGAACATAGGATCAACCATTGGAAAAACAACTGTCGATTTATTGGGGTAGCCGAGTTATCGGCATGTCGAGTTACCGAAGTTCTACCCTATACGAGAACTTCAGTATTTATATTTTTCTGCAACTCTCTAATTCAGTTCGGGTGCTCCACCCCCCCTCCAGAAAAACGTCAGCTGCCTCAAATGCCATCCTAGAGAGATTATTTTTTTTTTTGATAGATCAAATATTTTAAATGGAGGGGGGGGGGGAGAAATTCAAAATTGAAGAAGCAAAATTTTTTATAACATCTAAAATTATTTGAAGTTCAACATTCCAGAAGGGTGTCACCCGATTCCTCCCCACCCCCACCCCACCTCCATACCCCATGATGCTAATTGGATTTTCAAGAGTAATTAGTTTAAATTGTTGTTGCTGTTGTTGTTGCTTCTCAAAATTGAAGTTTTCCTTTTTTTTTTTTTTTCATAAACTCAAAAATTCATTTCGGATGTCATCTTCAAGACGGGTGACACCAAGAATTAAGGCCGAATCACACCTCATGCTTCGGCCAGACCAAAGCTTCGGCCCATCTCTACTATAAATAATATCCAGCGTTAAGAAAATTTTCCCTAAATGTCGGGCCTCAATCAATTGGATTTTCCAGAAAGAAATGTTCACCGCCTGTTTCTAATTTTCAGCCCTTTGGCTCAAGATCAGCTAAGAAGAGGTCAGTCAGTTCAAGGCGCTTCTGACCGAGAAAAACATATTTCGGTAAACTAGACTGCCGAAGATGTTTGTAATCAAATCGAAAACCGATTTGAGATAGATTTGAAGCAATTAACAAGTATATTGCGTGCATCACATAAACGATTTTTTTTCAAATGATTTTTTTTTTTTTTTTTGCCTCTCAAGGTCTTTGACGATTAATTTTCTGACACGTTTTGTAATCGTCAGCAAGCTAAGTTTTAGCTCAAGTGAGTATTTGCCTCAAAAAGAAATCCAACTGTTCCGAAGAAAGCGTTACCTTGCGTCCTGCAGCTTTTTGCGATGATTTCAAGCATTTTGAATTAAATTTTTGATTTTCTAATTTCTGAATTTAAATTTAGAAATCAACCAATCGTTAATTTCTCTGTCAGTTTTCGTGTTTCGAAGAACGGCAGTGCGTTCCGAACAGTGAGCTCGTTTTTGCTCTATGCTAAAATCCAGAAAGCGATGGGCATTTAGCATGAAGGGGCATTGCTCCAAATCACCTCAAAAATCAACTAACACAAATTGTGAAAAAATCCCCCCCCCCCCCCAGTGATAACCATCGCAGAAACGGTTGCAACATGGTTTTTTGAAACCAAACCTGGATACAGCTGCCGTTGGCGTCGTTGTCACGAATTGTCTTGCTCCGAGATTGTTTGCACAGCAAAGAAGGAAACTAATTATTTTTGTACAGTAATCTGCCACACTTCATGATTTTTGATATGGTGTAAAGCTAAAACGTACCGAGTAGCACTTTGGTTCGAGTAGTCGAGTACCGAGTACTCGGTACTGTCGGCCCCACTGAAACGAAAACTGTCGGTTCAAAGAAATACTGTTCGATTAAGCAGGGTATTCGATTGAACGAGGGTCTTTAACATTGTGTCTATAGCAGGGTAAATATTTGGTTCCGAGATATTTTATTCGTATAAGCGAGGTATTTTATTATCTGTTACCCGATTGAGCGGGGCCGACAGTATGGCAGTTTTCGCACTAACATTTAAAACGCAATGATTTTGGTTATTGAAATATTTTCATAGCATTTTCCCTTTTTTTCCCCCTACGCATTTCTTTAACCTACGTATCCCAACATTTTCTTACTACTATAAAAATGACAATTTTTCTTCTATGTATTGTTACCACTACGTTAAAAATTTGAATCTGCAAAGCAGTGGTTTAAAAAGCTTGCAATCTAACATTCCAAATGATTAGAAGTAAATTGAAATATGATTTCAGGATTTTTTGTCATTAGTCTGTGATATTTATCAGGTTGTTAATGAAAACAATGTTTCTGAAATTTGAAATGAAATATTTATTTTTTTAATCTAAACAAAGCATTTAAAAGACGAAAAATCACATTAAATTGAAATTTGATTCGCCGAAAGTCTAATACGCCATTTAAAACAAAATAATCCTCAAGATAAGTATATTATGTTATTTTCAGTTATTCTTCAGTTGTGACATGGCACATTTCTCATCTTGGCGTTTATTTTTCACTTTATTTATTGCCACCATGTTTGGTCAAAGTTATATTGCAACAACTTATGTGGAGAAACCGTACATCATTTTGTTTTTTCAAAGGACCTTTACAGAAACGTCTCGATAACTCGTAAATGAAATAAGGATGTTAACGCAGGAATACGGAATTTGTGCATCACAACCGCAGCCTCAATAGTACGCAGTACAGGGCAGCCTCAATGGAGAGTAGGAGCTCTGCTCGGGTTCAACTAGTTATTGCTTAATTCCTTAGGATTCTTCCAAAAATTTAATCTCTGTTTTGGAAAGGTTCCTTTTATTAATACGCTTTTGTTAGTTTCATTTGTTTGTTTGTTTGTTTATTTGTATGTATGTATGTATGTATGTATGTATGTATGTATGTATGTATGTATGTATGTATGTATGTATGTATGTATGTATGTATATATATATGTGTGTACGTACGTACGTATGTATGTATGTATGTATGTATGTATGCATGTATGTTTGTCTGTATGTATGTATGTATGTACGTACGTATGTATATATGCATGTATGTATGTATGCATGTATGTATGTATGTATGTAACTCTGAAAAAGGATAAAATTCACGTTCTTTACAAATATAAATTAATATATTTAGTACTATATTTAGTACTAACGGCTGAACTATATTATAAGTTGATGTATTATAAGTGTTTCTGTTGGTCATATGCAAATCTGAATGAAAGATAAAATTCACGTTCTTTACAGAAGATATAAAAGCAATATATTTAATACTATTAAAGGCTAAACCATATAACATATTGATATGTTACCCAATTTTCGTTTAATTAACTCTAAAAGCGTATTTTTTAGTTTTTTTTTTTGAACTATAATTAGATTATTTCCCTTTACACCGTATTCTGCAGAAGCCAGACCTTGACCTTGACAGAAATTATACACAGTAAAAAAAAGTCACCTTCAGACAAGATATACCTGAAAATAGACTTGGGGTTCATTAATATAACGTTTATGATTCGGAAATTTATGTGTACCTAATTTGTAGTAAGTTGGTAGAATACTAATGAGGTGCACGTTTTGTTTATGCTGAGACTGTCCTTGACTTTCACAAAGAAATAATATGTATAAATATATTAATCAAAATTGAATGTTAGATGGGGTTCATTCTAATTTTACTTGCAGATTTCCATTTTTAGGGCTGCTTATTTCTTTTTTTTTTCTTCTTCTCATTTTCTTCAGAAAAATGAAAAAAAAAAAGTAATATAAGGTTAAATTTGAAAGATAAATACATGTTACTTTCAGAGCTTAATGGTTTGAATTTAAGCCAGTAGTCAAACAGCTGAAAGATGTATTTATGGGATAATATGTTTCTGAACAGAATGTTGTAATTCAATACTGTACAAAAATAAAGAATAATAATAGAAAAAAAATCATAATTCAAGACTGCAAGACCTGCAGCCAAATAAATACACTGTTTGACATTTGAAGGGCTTGGAGGATGAAGGGTCTATATTATATTTAAAAAAATAAACACTCTGGACAATGGTACGCAATGGATACAGGTAAGCAAATAAAACTTGGTACATTGAAAAGTAGATGTCAATAGACCAAATTCATACGCATACTAACGACAAAACCAGAAAACAGAAAAGCTGCAACAAACGCAACAATGAAACTTTGAACTTTAATTACTCGCAATTTCTAATTTGTCGCTTAACCTATTCATCTCCCAAGCCCTTCAATTGCTAAGGAACAAGTGATTTATGCAAAACAGCGTCTCTCATAGAAATTATGAAAATAAATTCAAGTTCAGAGAGCTTGGTTGACCAAGATTCGTTATCTGTACTAAAGACAGTGCATTCCATCTCATGATTCGTACGAAAATTCGCGCTGCTTAATGTTTAGCGCTGAATGCTGATAAAGTCTTTTCTCTGACAGAACAATACCTTTTATCGAAAATAACGTTAAGTAACAAAAACCGATTTTTAGCCTCTGCCAATAAATTTATTCAAATTTCCAAAAGGGTCATTCTATAGTGACTAACGTAACATTCAGAGTTGATTTTGTAACTTTTTACTTGAAACTTAAAGGATAAAAAATATTTTTCAGTTATGCTGGTGAATTTGCAATGTACATGGTATCTATGTATCATTTCTGCTAAGAATTCAAAGCACAATTACTGACAGTAGATATTTTTTCACACCAAAACGGCAGTGTGACTAACGTAACATTTTTGCAACCCTGAAAATGAATGCTCATGTTGCGAGGGAAAAATTTCTCAAAGTTAAGCAAGTGTTAAAAATTGAATGATATATTTGAAAAATGTGTAAAATTGGTTTTTAAAAGCATAAAACACATTTATTAAATCGTAATTTTTTTTAGTCTTAAGTGTCACTTTTACTCAAGATGGAGTGTGACTATTGACTAACGTAACGTGACTAACGTAACCATCGAAAAACAAGCAGTAGACACACTATAAACTATTAATTATTGCTAATCTCAGTGATAATTACAATACTTTTTAAATTTTTTAAAAATTTCTTATGTTGTATGATTTTTTATTCATCGATTTATTTTTTGATGCTTTTTAGCCTACTTTCCCGTTAAAAATAAAAGAAAGACGAAAAAAGTATTAAAAGTAGCTTAATGCATCTAAAAAATATCGCCAAGTCTAAAAAATATCGCCAAGTTAAAAAAATATCGCCAAGTCCAAAAAATATCGCCAAGTTAAAAAAAATAAAAAGGTAAAATGAATATCGAAAAATTAAAAATTTGAAAGTAGGGTATTGAGATGGGGAATTTGTGTGTCGGTCGGTCGGTCGGTCTGTCGGTCTGTCTGTCTGTCCCCCCCTAATAACTTTTGAATGAACATTCCGATTTGGACAAACTTTTTTTTGTTGGAAAGATCTCGGCGAGTACAGCTCATTCCCATATTTGATTTTTCGATTTGAACAATTTTTGGTTCAACTTTGAACCGTTCAAATAACCTGTCCCGCGATGCTAACTTTTGAATGAACAGTCCGATTTGAACAAACTTTTTTTTGTTCGAAAGATCTTTTCAAGGATACTTCATTCCCGTATTTACATTTCCGATTTGAACAATTTTTCGTTCAACATTGAACCGCTCAAGCAAGCTGTCACCCCTAATAACTTTTGAGTGAACAGTCCGATTTAAATAAACTTTTTTTTTTGTTCGAAGGATCTCAGCAAGGATACTTCATTACCGTATTTAAATTTTCAATTTGAACATTTTTTCGTTCAACATTGAACCGTTCAAGCAACCTTTCCCCACCTAATAACTTTTGAGTGAACCGTCCGAATGGAATAAACTTTTTTTTGTTTGAAAGATCTCGGAGAGGCTTTCCCATACATTCCCATATTTCGCTTTTTGATTTGAACCATTTTTCGTTCAATATTGAACCGTTCAGAAAAAAAAATTAACATTAGCGTCTACGGGGAATTTAAGTTGAATGTTGATCCTGAACTTAAAGTCGGATTTCCTTCAAACTAACTTTGTAAGAAAATGGTTTTGATAAATAATGTTTGTAAAGTACTTTTCTGAGTAATCTTCTGTGAGGACTCTGATTCCGACTCCGACTCCGCAAACATGGCGGAAATGCAGGCTCAGAAAAAAAATGACTGACGTGCAGACGATTTTTTGTTTATTTATTCATTTGTTTTATTTTATTTATTTATTATTATTATTATTATTTTTGCAGACGATTTTTTTTGTAACAAAAATTTTTCATTCACGAGAACATTTTATTCTTTATTTATATTTAACAACTGGCAACGGATTAAAAGTGAAATTCGAGACATTTTATTAACGGACGAGTTTTTTTTTTCTTTTTTTTTTCTTTCTTTGATAAAATGTGTTTTGATGCTCTTTGTACTTTTTATTTATTTATTTATTTATTTTATTATTATTATTATTATTATTTTTTTTTTTTTGAAAACGATGGAGGATTTTTTCTACGGAGGAACTGTAACAGTTACACTCTTTAAAAGGTGCGACAAAACTTTATTTATTCGTTAATTACTTTTTACGTGTCTATTTCATCTGATGAGAGGGGTATATTTTGCTTTTCGAAATCAGCTCTAAGTGCTAAAAAGGTATGTTTGACATAATTTTCAGTCTCAGATAATCAAGAGAATAATGATCAGATGCGAGAATGCCGATGTCGATGTACGGGAAAGTAGGCTCGTTTAGTTCTTGACAGAATTTCTTGTTTACTTCGATATTTCTTTTTTCTTCGGCTGAGGTTGACATTTCTATGGAATGACCCAAAAGATATATTCAAAAAAAAAAAAAAAAAAAAAGAAGAAGAAGAAAACGAAACAGAAAAGAAAAACGAAGAAGAAAAGAATAATCAGAATTTTGGTTAAATTAACGCCCCCACAACTTTCCTATCGCCTACCTAAAGGGAGAAAATTATGCTTAAACACAAGAAAATGAGAAATAAAACCTCTGAATGCTTTTCAGCAGGCACAAACGGACAACAAACACAATAACACGCAAAACTAAAGAGAACAGCGCACACCAGAGTATTAAGAAATGACTTTAACTAGTAAAGTAAATAAGGTGAATAGAATAATGTGGTAAACTTATCATAATTTAATTGAAAAAGTATGAGTCTAACAAATAACTCGTGAAAAAGATAAATTAAAAATGTTAATTAATTTGAAGTTTTAGCGCTTAACATAGCAGCCTACACTGCAAAAAATAAACTGTTGTTTTTATAGTATAATACTGAAAGCAGAGGTTTCGATTTAAAACTTTAAAAGCGCAGTAATAAACTGTAAAACCAGCTATTCTACAGTTTCTTACTGTAAAACTAGCAATTTTAGTTTTTTACTGTAAAATTGGTAATTTTACAGTTTACTATCATAAAATTATCTGTATTACTGTAATATACTGTAAAAACAAGTGTAATACTGGCAGCAGAGGTTCCAGTTTAAAACTGTAAATGCGCAGTAATAAACTGCAAAACTAGCAATTTTACAGTTTACTACTGTAAAATTAGCAATTTTACAGTTTATTACTATATAAAACAACAGTGTAATACTGGCAGGAGAGGTTCCAGTTTAAAATCAAAATGCGCAGTAATAAACTGTAAAGCTAACAATTTTAAATTTCTTACTGCAAAATTAGCAATTTTCCCAGTTTATTACTGTAAAATTATTGTAAAATTAGTTCATTATTCTGTAAAAACAACATTCATTTTTTAGTGTAGTTTTCAAATATTGTTTATTAACATTGTCGTTTTGTGTATTTTCATCTCAAATTTTTATGTTTTGTGGATGATCCGCGTGTTTTTGAAAGTTATGCTTCACAGAATTTTGTTCATCACGTCAAATTTTTTTGTTCGTACAAAATAAATAAATAAACAAATAAAAGTCAAAGAACGCTAATGAATTGGGCTATTTCAAAAGTTAGTGAATTCGCTAAGCACTTACCATAAAAAATATTCCGTAAATGAGGTGTTGTCATATTATGAGTTAAAAATGCTAATAAAAAATTGTTGTAAAAAAGAAAGAAAGAAAAAATAAAAACAAAAACAGAAATAAAAACAAAAATAAAAGAAAAAAGAAAATGAAAAAAAGAAAAATTAATATTTATTTTAAAGCAGACCAAATGAAAAAGCGAAATTAAGTCTATTTGAATGTATTTAAGTACATTTAGTGTAGGTAATTTTCAAGTTCGATATGATTTTAAGAATAATCATTTATAGTTACCATATCTAAGCACTTAAAGTTAGTTAAATTGATCAAAATTCGACAAGTTACATAAAGCTATGTACCAAATCACAGAGCAAATATATCTAATGCGAAGTCTTGGCAATATGGAATCAATAAGGCAATTTCTTTCTGAAGAAGAATAGAATAATTTTAATTCTGTAACTATTAAACATCTGCATTTTGATTAATTGTCCTGGAGCTCTTGATTAGAAGTGCAGGCCAAAGATAGCATTAAGGGGAAACAATAGACAGAGTTATACCGTGAGGAAAAGGTAACACAATATAGTAAAAGTTAATCCAATAAGAAATAGTAATAAAAGTTTTACCATAATTTATTAAGCAATCACAAAAAATAAATTATGTGAAAAAGATATGTCTCAACATTAAATAAAAGGAACTGTTAAAAAAATTAACGAAAAGAAAGAAAGAAATAACTATTTATTTTAAAGCAGATAAACTGGGAATGAAAAACCACTTCTTGATAAATTCATTTAAATGCGTGTGTAGATAAAAATATTCCTAACTCGATGGCATATGGCTATCTAAACAAAAACTCAAGTCAAATATGATTTTATAAGTAATTATTTATCATTACCATATCTAATAATTTCAAATCCCACCACCTCAACAGTACCCAAAAGCTTCTAAACCACCCGCCACATAATGTAATGAGTTATGTGAATCCCAATCAGGGTTGCCAGATTTAAAAACTGTAAATACGGGACAGGCTCTTGGGCGGGGGGATTGAGAGATGAAGTCTAAGGGTTGAATTTTTACAAACTTGACTTTAATATTCAAGGTTTCTCACAAATATAAAAGAAGAAAAAAATACATAATGATCATATGAATAAAAATTTCATTTCTTACCATTGCATTGTTCTTTTTCATCATGAATATTAGTGGGAAAAGGTTTAACTCTAATTATTGTGAATATTCTTACTTACCTGTTATTAACCCCCTTTTTCCTGACGCAGGCCCGTCGTTTCAAATTTTACCGGTTGGGGGGGGGGGGGGGCAAAAGGTAAATTATACCAAATTTCAAAAGTTTTGATGGTCTTTAGGTTGCCATAAAGCTCACTGTAATTTATATTTCTGTCGCTCATTGTAAAAATTATGTATCTTCATGTTTTTAAAACGCGTATTTGTTTGCTAAATGGAATAACATTTAGTTACATGTTTTAGTATAAAAGCGAAGCGAAGCAAATTTCAAAAGATTGAAATTGATTGATTCAAAAGCTCTAGTGACTAATAGTACCTAAACACATATTTCTTTCATAATTGAAAAATTGAGAAGGGGTTTTTATATAATAAGGCATAGTAAAATCCTTTACAAAGGAGATACACCACTTTTACAATGAACGTTTGTTGAATTGATTGTCACAACAACTTCTGCTTTAAGTAAATAAAACACTAACATAACTTCAGAACAGGAAAATATTATAATTCAATAAATTTTCTTATCACTCTATTTCACATTTTTTGTTTCACTCCATTTTTTTCTGAAAATAATGTTTCGTTTTGTAAAATGCTGCTTCTAGCCAGAATACGGGACTTTAGCCGTCCCGTATCAAGGTTCCCCGGGACGCGGGACAATATTTCAAAAAACGGGACTGTCCCTTGAAATCCGTGACGTCTGGCAACCCTGATCCCAATGCACCAATCAAGGAGCGTGTAGACCTAACGCCAAGACACGGCAAAGTGAATATAATAGGCAATTGATTGCTCGAAAATCGTGAAAAAATATGAAACTATTTCACTCTGATTAACTTTTTTAAAGCTATTGCTTATGAGTTTGTGACAACGATTGCAATTAGGAGAAACGTTAGTTCGAGCTAATACCATAAGTAAAAGGTAATGCAATTAATTAAGAAAAGAAAAAGTTATAATAATACAAAAGTCATAAGCATTTACCATAATTAATTAAGCAATCACCGAAAAATAAAATATGAATGAAATATGCTACACAATGTTAAATAAAATACATCGTAAAAAATAATCCCCCCCCCCCAAAAAAAAATATTTTAAAGCATTGAAACAAAAATAGAAAACAAATTCTAAATAAATTCATAAATATGCTTGATAAGAGCAATTCTTAAGCCAAAATATAATTTTTAAAGTAATTGTTCATCATTACCATATTTAAGAATTTAAAGCTACATAAAATGGATTAAATATCACCGCCTCAACAGGACCCAAGTTTCTAAACGAAAATCCACCCGCCTCATGGTAATGTGAACCCGTATGCATCAATCAAAGAGCAAATAGACCGAACGGTAAGACACGGCAAAGTAACTATAACATGCAAACGATTGCTCAAAAATCTCGAAAAAAATATGAAACTATTTCCCTCAGATTAACTATCTTAGAGCTATTGCAATATGAATGAATGCCAAAGATTACATTTAATTGAAATGGATACGAAAGTATCCTACCGTTCTGCTTCAGGTCCTTCTTGATCTCCATGATCTGTGGTCTCAACATTTTCTGCTCACAAACTAAAATGTTCCTGAATGGAACCTAAAATTTCAACATTCAGAAGAGGGGGAGGGGGAAATGAAAAAAAAAAAAAAACGCATTGGCAATAGCCTGACCTTTTTGTTGTCGAGTTGGGTCATCGCGTCCGTTTTGCAATGCCTCTTGTCAATTTTCTCGTCTTATCGCTGAATTCGATATTGCCACTCAGTGCTGAGCATGGATTGCATTTCTCAAACTGTCAAAAACAGGGTGAATCCCGTGTTTTTGATGATCTTTATCGCAGATAGCATAGCTGGGACGATTTACATGATAGACGCTTAGGGGGGCTGGTGAAAACGATTCTAAAACGTTGCAGAAATATTTCATCCGTTATCTATGAGGATATGATAAGAAATTTTAAGAAATGATGAACTTAAAGAGGTCTTTAGGTTCTGTTTCCTAAGTTGCTTCCTGTTATGTTGGGGAAAAAATGTACAACACTTACGGCCATATTCACCATCACGGATTATCTGCGGGAGAATCCGCGGATAGAAGAATCGCGTGATCCAAGATAATCCGCCATTCTTATTCACCAACCGCGAATAAATGAATTGCAGGATTATTTAGCCACAGATGTAACGTCTTCTCCTATTGGTTGCTTCGGATCACATGACAATGTTTATAATCCGCCGATTGCACTGCGCGGAAATGCATCCATTTCAAAATCATTGATGATGGGTGTGATTGCCCTATCTCTCGTGGTTTGGCTCTGCACGTTGGAACCCAAAGCATTTACGATTTCTCGAACAGTTCCTTTGTTGAAGCGGTACCTGTTCGCAGATTGAAAAAAATCAATTTGTTTTCAAAAAATGAAATAGAATGTGTTCATTTTTAATATAAATCAAAGTGTTTTAATCTAAATTATATTGTTTTGATCTGCATGAAAAAAACCTATTAAAATCAATTTCAAAAGGACTATTTTTCTACTTTAAATTAAAAAATTCAAAATTGTTAATTTACGTAATAGTAGTAATACTGTCATAGCTATTATACAGTGTGCTTTTTTTTTTTTTTTTTGAGTTAATGATATTGCAACTTCCTTTTTATTATTCAGTAACACTATTAATCTGAAGGTAACAATAACAACAAGTTTATAAAATGTTATGTTGCATAGCCACATCAATAGTGCAATATGCATTGCTTAACTGTTAATATATAGCAGTGCGTAACTGTTAATAAAGTAGTGCCAATAGACAGATATGCGATATTTGTGCACTCTAATGCACTTATTTTATTCATAAATATAATTTTAAATAATAAATTTCAGTTAAGTGTTGAGTTCTAATTAAAATTATGAATGACCGAATTCTATACCTTTGCCGAAAATCCACTTCATCCAGAGTTTCCAAACTATTTTCTCTTTGGTCTGGGATGAACCTTGCCCTCCGTTCAATAATTTCAAAATCTTGGAGGTCCTGCAAATCTTCTAGATCATCAGCAGAAAGATAGGGTTGGTTAGGGTAAGTGGGCCCCTTTTTAGAATAGTTCGTTTTTAATGCCTTATATAGCTGCTTTAAAGCAAAACAGTTTAAACTTGTTGACTTATTTTATCTTGGACATTATTAATAAACACAAGTTCAGCATTATTTCCTAAAAAAAAGCTTTGAATATTTTCACCTATCGTATTCTTTAAAAAATGATGTGGGGACCCACTTACCCCCCAGGAAGGGGTAAGTGGGCCACCCCCCATTTTTTTATGTTTAAAGTGAGCATAATCGTTCGCCATTATCCGCCATGATGTATACAAGAGAAATAAGAACTAAGTTCTTAAACAGCACGTTAAACAGGTGGTTAAGAGTATAATCGCGGAATTAATCCTCCAAAATCGGTGGATAGGTTTCGAGGTTACAATCGGGTGATTATATTCCTGAATTATCTTCCGATTGCGTTGGTGAATACCGCTGTCGGCCGAATCGGGAGATAATCTTCAACCGTGGCAACATCGGTGGATTATCCGCTATTGTGAATACGGCCGTTATAAATTTCAAAGCTGTGCGCATGTATATTTTGTTAAGTAAATTCTTTCGTGTAGTATGAGACCTAAATTTGCCATTCTAATGATGTATAAACCAGGGTAGCGAAGCAGAGTAGAAGTTGCGGAGTCAGAGTAGTTTTGGAGTCAAGGAGTCGAAGGTTTTAAAATTCCAGGAGTCGGAGTCAGAGTCGGTCATTTTGATTCTGAGTTCGCATCTCTACCAGGGTTGCGGAGTCAGAGTCCGATTCGAACTGATTTCTGGGTGAAGAATAAGTCGTAGTCGGAGTCGAAAGCTCCATAATTCCAAGAGTCGGAGTCCGTCATTTTGCTCTCCAAGCTCGCAACTCTACTATTACTGTAGGGTCAGAGTCGGATTCAGACTGATTTTTGGGCAAAGAAGCCAAGTCGAAGTTCCGAGTCCGAGTCGAAAGTTCCAAAACTCCAGCAGTCGGAATCGAAGTCGGTATTTTGACCTCCACATGTAGGGCTATGGAGTGAGAGTTGGAGTTGAACTGACTTGGAGTTGAGGGAGTCGAAGTCGGAGCCAGTAATTTTCTTGCAGCCCTGACAAAGGCTAAAAGTATGGTAGCATCAAAAAATTTAATTCAAATCTCATATATTTTAAGCAGATTCTTGCTCAAATTTAATAATACGGTATTAAGGAAACTCTCTCTATAGAATTTGTAAGAAAAGCAGTCGAAAACTTTGTACAATTAATGAAGTTAAAAATGCAAGACAACGTGTCCAAAAGTACAAATAAAATGTTTAAAAAGAGTTAGAAAACTCTATCAAATAGCAATTTTGGGGCTATTATAAATGAAGCCCCATGGTTAAAAAAAGATGATGGTTCACTGACCGCAGTCAAGTGAACCAGGATATTTAGCTTCTCTCTATAGAGTTTAATTTTTCAAATTTTTAAACTGATTTTTTAATCAGTATGCCTAAAAATTGCCCAACAAATGGTTAAAATCCATTATACATACAGACTAGAGTGATAGTGGAGAAATAAAGAACCTTTGAACAGAAAACAACGTTAAATCGCACACATTTGCATTAGCCACTAGGAGAGTACAAAAATACACCACGAACCCGAACTGCTGTTGCGTGAGAATGACATAGCTGTAAGTCAATTTGTATGCTACTGATTGGACGGCAACTTGAATTTTCAGCCATAATAGAATGACAATTGTATAAATGTAAATCATTTACAGCTATTTTGAAACAGGTACAAGTAACTTTTGATGTAAGTTGTTGCATAACAAAAACAATAGTACGGAAAAATAAAAAATATATATTGTGAGAGGACACATTGGTTTTAAGATGACGAATTTACGAATTTACAATTTCTGTAATTCTTCCATTGATATCGATGTTTGTTAAAGTACTTTTTGATTCTGAGGTATTGAGGAATGAAGGTAAGTGATGTCGGAATGGAGTGTTTTGAGAGCTGTAACCAGCAAGATGTTTTATATTTTCTTTTCTTTTTTTTTTGTGACTGCAATTTTTTGACTTTACACTGTAAGGAATCACTCGACAAGAGTATGTTACTTTTTTTCTTGCGTTAATCATTTGCGAAACACAAATTGCAATGCAAAAACAGTATATGGTGTAGGATGTTTACGTTAGGCTGCGGTGCTGAAAATCAAACTCAACTCAACGGCAGAATGGAGTTAAATCACGAATGGCTGGGCGAGTAAGACGACAAGTTGGTTGCTTGTTTGTCATTTTATCCGTCACGTGCTTTCCTTCTTGTTCTTTTTAAGTAAAACTACAGACATTACCTTTTAGGTAGATAAATATTTTCAAGCCTCGCATGCTACTGATGCTGTTGAAACAAAAGAAAGGAAAGAGGACGGACATTCATTATCCCTTTCAACAGGTATCCCCCCAAATCCAGTGAACAAGACTACTTCCATAGCCTATCAACTGCTCAACTGGTCTATACTACACTGAAACCTTTCTTGACAACAACATCGTGACATTTTGGAAAACGAGCTAGATATAACGCCACAGCCTACTTGGCGAATTAGAGGAGATCGCTGACTGCTCGTGAGCTCTTATTGGCTCCGCCCGTAGTGACGTTCAGTGTCAAGTTAAGATGCATTCTAGTATATCAAAGTAATCACCTTCCTTGACATTTCCTTTGCAGCTCCCACCCAGCTCAGCTCTTTTTCAACTACAAATGGCCTATCAGAAAGCGTGCGGGATATAAAGGAAGAAGTCAGGGGTGCCCGCTGGGGGAGGGAGGGGGATTATGGGGCAAGATCAAAATTTTTTGGCGGGATTTTTTAAACTTGTTTATTTATTTATTCAAAAAATTTATTAATTATATTTTTTCTAAAATTATTTATTAATTTATTTTTTTAATATAAGTTATTTCTTTTAGTTATTTATTATCATTATTTTGTGCGTGTATGTGTGTTTGGAATGTCTAGAAGGGAAAAAAAGGAGTATTGCAGTTTATTCTTTCAGTGTCTATTTTTAGTTGTAATTTAATGTTAACTTTTAGAGGTGTAGCACAGAATTTTTTAAATAAAATAATAACAATTTCATGAAAAAAAAAACATATTTAAAAAATAAATAAAAAAAGAGAGCTGAAAATTGAAATAAAAAAGCACAATAGAGTTGTGAAAACTTTTAGGGGGGGATTTGCGCCATTGAGCTTGGGGGGAGGATGGGCACCCCTGGAAGAAGTTACTTCTTACCACTAATTTCTAGACCCAATTACGTCAGAAACACAACCTCAAAATCCTATTAATTTCTCAACTGCTCCCCTACATCCACCGACTTTCTCAACTTATTCTTCGTAACTCCTCATTTCTTGAGTCAACATTTCAAGTAAATTTCAAAAGAATTTTGAATTTTAATAATAACAACACGAGGTCATGAACCCTACTTGAAGGGTGGGAAAAAACATTTTTCTCTTTGATTAGATCTTATCAGTTTAGCCATAACAACACAAGGACATAAGACCCCTACTCGAAGGGAGGGAGAAAACGTTTTTTTCATTGATTGAGTTTTATCAGTTTTTAGATGATTACGAATATCTGATCAGCTGTTTTTAAGATTGAAAACTCCGATAAGTTTATGCTTAATTTAAATATTTCAAGATAAGCCAAGGATGGGTCCAATTGGGTCACCGTTAAGTGTTCCAAGCTATGATAGTTGTATCATATTTTTCAGTAGCAGTGATGCCGAAAGTAACCTTGATTTTTTCTGATAAATTCAGATTTTTTTAGGAATTCGTCGGAAAATTCTTCTTCAAATCGACATGAAATACGTTTTCATACACATTATATTACCAAAAACATTGAGACCAGGAATGCACCAGTAAGCAAATTGGCCGATTACCGATAACAGATTAATTGGCTGTTGATAGTCGGCCGATTGATCGGCTGAGCGGATTAATTATAAGGATGATTCTCTTTTAATGCTACCAATGTCCCCATCACTTTTTTTTCTTTCTTTGGCAATTCCGATTTAGAAACAGTAATTCATTTCAGAGAGATTTTTTTTCTATTTCCTTAATATTCTCATCAGAACTTTATCTGATTTCAAAGAATCAATTTTCATGTTATTGTCAATAAAATTACATTTACATATTGTTAATGGTGAACTAGACTTGAAAAAAAAAAATCAAAACACAGTTGGATTCACACACATACGTTACATAGATGGAAGTTACTTTCTGCTTAATATTTTTTGACTTCGACATGCAAACTTCAAGGAAATATGTCAGCACAGTGACGCACCTATAATTGTTTCCTGGGAGGAGCAAAGTGGCACTCCTTCGGAAAGTTTTCGAATTTGAAGTCCTAGAGGAAAAAAAAAAAATGAAATTATTTTTGGTGAAATTAACCCATTAATGCCTGACATTTTTTTCCCAAAGATATTTTGTATACTGGTTACAAAGTGTTTAATGGACAGGAAAAATAATAATAAAAAAATATTATGAAAAAAATAATTTTTTATTAAGGAAAGAAAAATCGTCCCTTAAAAGT
The DNA here is from genome assembly GCA_038373865.1 of Uloborus plumipes. Taxonomy (NCBI): domain Eukaryota; kingdom Metazoa; phylum Arthropoda; class Arachnida; order Araneae; family Uloboridae; genus Uloborus; species Uloborus plumipes. The sequence continues at coordinate 17,766 of JAXGGA010008664.1, read as the reverse complement.
TACGATAGACCCCATAGGGTACATACTTTTTTTACTAAAATTTTTGTCTGCTTACGATATAATATTTAAAAAAAACATTTTATAAGAAGAAATAAAATCAGCAATTAACATAAACTGGGAAGCTGGGAGTAACTTTAAAAGCTTAAGCTTTTTTTCTTGAGATTGTTAACGATGTGATTTTTGATAACGATCATATTAAAACTGCTACAGAACACACTTTACAATGGTTATGTGCTGCAATCTGTTAATAACGAATCGAAATAATACCAAGGTACTAATTGAACACTATTATTTGGTTGAAATGATCATTTGGGGGAAATTCAGACCCTTTCTTGGACCGTCCCTAGAAAGGGACGCTAGGCATTAATGGGTTAAGAAGGAGGTCGGGGACTATCTCTCAGCAAATTTCCAAAAGTCAGGGCAGAAAACGCAATTTTAAGCAATTTAGTTTTATCTAAGTTGTTCGTCTTCGTGCTTCTGGGAGGGGCTTTTAAGCCCCTTAGTCCCCCCCGTGGGTGAGCCACTGTGACAGCAACCCGTTACATATATCACTTGTCATTTTAGATGGGTATGAAGAAGGGGACAGCACCTAAGGTGAAGAACATCTAACAAGATTAGCCTTTATAAATAAAGTTGGTGGCAGCTGAAGATGAAATTCATGTTAAACTCAAGAGAACTTCTGGCGAATACTGGAATAAAATGCAAGTCATAAAATTATTGAAAAGATGCTTAAAGAAAGTAGGAAGCAAAATTGTCTCGGCAAAAAAGAGATGCTGACGTTCAAATAGTATCACGAGTTATTATGGAGTTGGAAAAAGAGGTGAAGTAACTGTATGATGACAGCAATTTTTTGATTTTGTGTCCATACTCCGCCCAAAAAGCTGTTAAAAATAGTAATACTCAAAAAATTCAAGAGCATGAAAAAGGATGCTGCAATTAAGACATTCAGGAAAAAATTTGACAGTTGGAAAATGCTCTCTTAGCAATGTATGGAATTTATGCAAAGGAAAGAAATCCACTGAAATATGCTTCGATAAATTTATCAACAAAATGAATTAAATAATTATAAATATTGTTTTTGACATCAATTAAAAAGCGGAAGTAATCGGCGGGAAAAAAAGAGCAATTATTTTTCTTTGTGTTTGGTAAAGAACTAAACGCAAAAGTAATTGGCAAGAATTATGACCGAGAAAATCAGTTAAGAAACAGTCTTCAAAAAAAAAATCAACATTCAAATCAGGGATGTTTCAAAATAACAATGTCTCAAAACTTAGATGATATCTCGCAGGACCACATTTAGGGCACACGCGCAAATGTAGCTAAATAATTGTCAATCGACGAGGTTTTAAGCCTGCGACCAATACAAGTTGATAGGTTTATCAGTAATGGTGTGAACATTTCACATATAAAGTTAATGAGGCGTGCAGCAGAGGACCTTGGAGATTTATTGAGCCTGGAAAGGGTCCTGCTTAAAGTTCAAGCCACTCTCTGATAATCTCTTGAAGCTAAATGCAGACTTAATCGCGAGATAAAATCGAAAAATTCTTTCCTGAACCGCTTCCTTCCCAGAAGAGTCACAGCGCCGTGTCGCATTAAATAATTGGATTTCTTTTCAATGATATTCCTTGATCGTGTTCGTTACTCATGTATGATAATGATCATTCATTTGCTTAAAATAATCATTAATTGGTTGGTTTACTAATCCGTTGAAAGTCGAATGCATTTTATGTTCGAAAGTTTTAATAACTTTGAGCAGGGCTAAAGGGATCGCAGGTAGCCACACTGCGAAAAATAAACTTGTTTTTACAGTGTAATACTGAAAGCAGAGGTTCCAGTTTAAAACTGTTGAGTTCACAGTAATAAACTGTAGAACTAGCTATTTTACAGTTTATTACTGTAAAACTAGCAATTTTACAGTAATTATTACCATAAAATTAGCTGTATTATATTGTAAAATCAACAGTGTAATACTGTCAACAGAAGTTCCAGTTTAAAACTGTAAAATGCTCAGTAATAAACTGTAAAACTAGCAATTTTACAGTTTATTGTTGTAAAATCAGCAATTTTACAGTTTATAGTAGTAAAATTATCAATTTTAACCGTTTATTACTGTAAAATTACTATAAAATTAACTGTATTATATTGTAAAAACAACTTTTTTTTTACAGTGCATGCTTTAAGGAATACAGTGGTGGACAAAACACAGTTGCAGACACTGGAGTCGGAGTTTGATTTTTGGGGAAATATTTAGAGCCGGAGGCTTTAAAATTTCTATTGAAGGAAAAGCGACCGACTCGACTGTCGGGAGCCGGAATCAGAGTCGGAGTAAGTCATTTCCCAAGATTGCAGCGTCCACGTGGAGGAGCCGTAATCCGACGGATTTCGAGGCGAAGTGAAAAAGATTCGGATGAGGATTTTAAGCAAGTTGATGTATATTCAGACAAAGACGTGTTCGTTATCAGCATTGGTAAAGCTTGACCACGGAGAGTACAAAAGCCAAAAAGACTGTCGGATGTCTGTGCATCCATAAGCTCGTAATTTTTCGCACTGAAAAAGTCGTTCCTTGTAACGCCGTGTCTGCAGTATCCCTGCTTATTAGTGCTAAAAAACGTTGGATTAAAAAATTTACAATTTAAAACATGAATTTATTAAGTATTTGATTTTGTTCCAATTGCTTATTTTTGTAAATTTTATCACAACCTCCGTATCTCGAAACCTCCGTATCTCGAATTTTTCTTCTGTCCCTTGAAATTCGAGATAGACAGGTTTGACTGTAAAATCAATTTCGATTTTGAAATATGTATCATTATGCAGAGAGAGAGAAAAGGAAAATTAATTCCATACTGGCTGTAAAATCTTTGCATGAATGTCTCCTCATTATTATCCCACTCAGGTTCAAGTTTATTAAATGCGAAAAATTTTAACTAACTTAATCTTCGCTCCTTTTGTGTTGACACTCCAACGACGACACTCCGCAAACATACGTGTTTTGCGCGTCGACGCAAAACTGAAGTAGAGTGGAAAAAGTTACCTCGGCTTGAAATCCTTCGCATAAATTATTTTCTCCGCAGCGTGAACATCGTTGATCAGAGGTAATTAAGGTTTGTTTGTTTTGCTGATTTCTTTGAAATGTATTATTTCATATAATGCACTTATGTATCTCAATTATTTCGTGTGAGTTATGAAAACTTTACTTACAATGACTGATAAAAAATGACATTGAAAAAGAGTTAATTCTAAGGGGAAAAAATACAAGGAAACCGATTAAACGTATTAAAATGACTGATTAAATCGGATTAATGATTCATTAATTGCTGATATTTTTTAAATAAAACAATTCATTAGTATTGTTTCAACAAATTTTTAATGTCTCCTAATCTCTCTCCCGCTCTCTCTCTCTCCTTTTTTTCCTTTTCGCGTAAAATTTTGTTTTTAACACTAAACCCCGCTTCAATGTCAACTCTTCGATTAACTATTGCTTTTATTTATTCTTTAATATTTGAATATTTCTGTCATTAGCGGTAATAAAAGCAGGTAGCAAAATCAAATTTGCACAAAATTCGAAATCATTAAGTACACTTTTGTGAAAAGACCAATGTAAACATTGAGGCGACTCAGATTTTTCCATTATTTAATTGTTGGTCCTTTTACATGCCAACTAGAGTAGACTAACCAGTGACTATCCTCTCCCCCCCCCCCACACCAGTAAATGATTATCTCATAATTTCTTTTTTTTTTCTTAAAAATAAGTTTTATGCATGTGGTACCTTTAAGGGTGAAAAGTTGTAGCATCAGTGCCCCCTCCCGAAGGTTGCCACTTCCTATGGCACCTTGAAAGTGCCAAAACGGAGTCAAGTGGCACCCTATGGGTACCTTATGGTACCCAATGGGTGACCCATGGACCCTAAATTTGCCATAGGGAGCCTAAAATCACCAGAAGGAGCAACACACATAGGGACACATACGAAGCACGTGGCACCCTTCAGTGGTGCCACTGGTGCTACAACTTTTCACCCTTAAAGGTGCCACGTGCAACCTGTAGTTTTAACAGTGTACACATTTCCAAAAAGAAAACAACTGAAAAATATTGTGCTTGTTTACTGGTTGGGGTGTTTATTCACTGAGTCGGGACACTTTTTTTTTATTTCAACTCCCCCAAAAAAACTGATGCAGAACCATAAAAATTATCGCATTTTTTTTATGTACACATATCACCCAAAGTATTTTTTACTGTTATGTGGCGAACGCTGCAACAATGCTGTTGCCAGGCGAACAATTAGCATTTTAGCAAGGCAGCAATCCCCGACTTGAACTCGCCAAGAATGACTCTCCTCTACAACAGCAAGGCAATATACCGCACATTTCAAGAGCATGAAGATATCACCAATTTTCTTTAAATCTTTTCTTATCTGCAAGTACTGCCCCTTATTACAACTAACTCCAGATCGAGCCATTATCCACTCTCTCCTTCAACTTGAAGCACTACCAATTGAAGTCCTCCATAGTCATCAGGCTCCAGAACTAAAGTCCCTTCTCGGAATAGCTATACGCAAAGTAAACAAACAAATTGCCAGAAAATTTGCCGCTATGCTACTTTTGATGATTTCCTTTGGAAGAAGAAAAAAAGGTTAACCAATTGGAGTTGCATTTGAAGTCTGCTTCGTACCAATTTGTTCTTGAAAAGTCAAATAAGTTTCTGCCGAAGCCAAATGGCACAATTCTTTGTTTACATCTCGCCTAGCTATTCCGCGAATGAGCTGTAGCAGATCTTGTCTACAAGATCTGCTACAGCTCTAAACCTCTATGTTGCTTTAAATCTACGTGAGTCTCGGATAAATTATTTTTCACTTTTTAGCCCATTTTAACTACATGGTACATTTATAACCTTTTTCATTTTCATATTTATTATAGAATTTGTTGTTTTGTGCATAGGTTAACAATATTATCTTAAATTACACTCCTTATAATCAACAACTTTTTCGAGAAAGAATTTTAAGACGTCTGGCTCTTTAATATATCTTTCGTTATACTCTTCCTAACAGTGTGCTGGCTGTCTTGCTGCCAGTAAACGTAGCGTTTGAATCATTTTAGGGCAATTCCAGTCAAATCGATTATTTTCCTGACCTCACTATCAGGTGTGTAAGTATGAAACCGGAATTTCCCATAAGTGGCGCTAGGTGTCGATGTAGTTACCGACTCATCGCGTCAGAGGTGTCTTGTTATTGTATTGATATCTGACAAAGATTTCTAACTCACAATAACACGAGTTTCATTCAGTAGCATTAGTTTATTAGAGATAAACATGTCGAGTTTTGTGCCAACAAATTACGATTTGCCGACATCACTAGTTTTCTGTTTTCATCTGAAGAAAACCGCAGCCGAATCGCATCGAACGCTTGTGGAGGCGTATGGTGAGCATGCTCTCGGTAAAACACAGTGTTTCGAGTGGTTCAAACGGTTAAGAAGTGGCGATTTTGACGTGAGGAACGAAGAGCGTGGAAGACCACCGAAAAAGTTTGAAGACGCTGACCTGCAAGCCTTGTTGGACGAAGACCTGGGGAAACTGTCAATACTGAACGCTACCGACAGCAAATGACCAATTTGAATAGAGCTTTGAGTGCAAAACGACCAAAATACCAACAAAGACAACACAAGGTGATTTTGCTGCATGACGACGCACCAGCACAAAAAGCAAAACGGGTCCAGGAAACGATAGAGTCGTTCCCTTGGGAGATTCTTTTGCATGCGGCTTACTCACCGAACCTTGCCCCATCCGATTATTACTTGTTTGCATCGATGGGATACGCACTTACTGAGCAGCGCTTGACTTCTTACGAAGCTATACGAAAATGGCTCGATGACTGGTTTGCCTCAAAAGATCAATAGTCCTTATGGCGCGGAATCCACAAATTGCCAGAACGATGGCGAAAATGTATAGATAGCGACGGACAATACTTTGAATAAGGTACTTTGTATCATATCATTACAATAAACGTGTTTTTCCTGTAGAAAAATTCCGGTTTCATACTTACACACCTGGTATTTCCGATTTTTACAAAATGTTGTGTGAAAGACACATATGACAAGACAAGTAACCTTGCTATTTTTTACATTTCTACTTATGCAAAATACAGATATTTTAAAAAACTTAAAAAGTGCGAAAAGAAAGAGAAGTTATTTCATGCAAATGAGAAACTTCTCTTCTAGTAATAGGAGAATAAAAATTCAAAAATCATTGTAAAGTTAAAGAATAGAACTTTCTACTGATATATTACATGAATTCACGAAATTTTAAGGAGGGCCTGTTTTGAGATATTCTCGGCTAACAGTGCCAGAAACTGTTCTTTAAGCCTAAACCTGTCACAAGAAAGTCATGTAGGGGAATATGGGGCAAAGTGAAATAGCGGGGTAAAGTAAAATGGTAAAATATTTTCACAGTTTGCAGAGCCTGCTATCTAGCAGTATTTCAACTAAGTTCCTAAACGCACAGTTGATTCCTGTCAAAAAATAAGTAACTCCAAAGATTAACAAAAAATTTTTTTACAAGCTATTTTCAAAATTTGATACCTTTGTTGTAATATTCGTGGTTTTTCAAAATTATTTCTAGTTATTATAAAATAATAAAAATTTTTAATTATCATTTTACCTATTAATTGAGATCTACTGATGCCCAGTGCAGTCCTTATTTAGTTTATATTTGGCAGTTTTTGATTTTAAATGCTCAATGTAATTTGTCAAGTGCACGTGGGGCAAAGTGGATGGGGCAAAGCGAAATAGATCATTTCGTTTACTTATTCATTCATTTATTAAATCACGAGCTTATTTCTTCATTTATTAATTTATTTACATTCTTTTTCTTAATTATTTACTTATTTACTCATTCATTGACTCATTTTCTTATTAATTCTCTACTTTATTCACTCATTTATTTTTCCGCAGATATTAATCAATTCATTTATTCATTTATTTACTTATTCGTTCATTTTTCATTAATAATTACTTTTTTCGTTTATTTACGCATTCATTTGAGGAAAACTATCTATTAGAGTAGAAAATTTTTCATCACAAAAATATTTTGTTTTTCACTTTGCCTCATGATTTTTTGAAATGAAAATTTTCCACATTTTTTGAAAGTACAAAATAACTGCCAAAGATGAAAAATAATATTTCAACGAAAGTTGTATTACAAAATATGTTTTTTCTCCTTTATGTGCAATAATTTTTAGAACAAATTTCCCATTTGTTGCTTTTGAAGCAGGTGAGTAAACTTAACTATTTCACTTTGCCCCACATTCCCCTTCTATAGCGATAGAAAGTTCTGGGTTTTAGCTTTACAATGGTTTTTAAATTTTCATTCTACTTTGGGTCATTTCATGGTAACTCAGGTTACATTTGATACACTTGTGCCTGGTTTAACACTTATTCTAATGAAAAGAAAATGTTTTGGAAAGGTTATTGATTTTTTTTAATTTTAAACTACTTTTCACTTATTTAGAAAATGCAAAATATGTTACTACTTAAAATAATTATTAACCAATAAATTAATTTCTTTTGGTAACTCAGGTTACCTAAAACAGACATCTGACACACTTAATTCACTAAGAACTTGAAATTCTGTTCTTCTTAAAATTTTTGATTGATATAAAGTGTTGTACATAAATCTATAGATTCTAAGCGACTATAAAACTTACATTTGAATGTAAACAACTACATAGAGTTTTTTTCATTACAAATCGTTGGTAACTCAGGTTACTCATTACAAAAATTCTTTCAATATTACTTTATTTTCTAGTAATTAATTTAAGCTATCTGAAAAAAACACTGTTGCCAATAGAATTTAACATATTTTTGACAAAATCAAATAAAAATTATCCAAAAAAAAATTGTTTTGAAAAATGACTTGCATGTCCTAGTTTCTATGGAATGACCCTTTAATTCTGTACCTGAGAACCAGACTAACGTAAGGCCATTTTCGTAACTTTTCAGTAGAGGGAGAAAGCGATTGCCGGATGCACGCAAAGGATGAGACTCGTGCTCTTTTAATGCTGCTAAATAATTGTGAAGAATAAGATTCTACATGCAATGAAGCAGTAAATTGAAAATCGCCATTTTTGGACTTACGTCCGTCGTTTTGGTTCTGAGGTATAGAATTAGGGGAGAAGCTACAGGTCATTTGCACCTTTTCGTTTTCATCGAACTTTTTAAGTTTCTTAACATATCTGTATTTTGTACAATTCGAAGTAGAAATCTAAAAATAAGCAGGATTACTTGTTTTGTCATTTGCGTCCTTTACAATAAATTTCTTTTAAATTAGAAATGGTAAGGTCAAAAACTTTTTTTTTAAATTCTTTCGACGTGGGGTTGCTCTAAAATGATTTAAAAATCACTTTTTTCTACCAATCAGGGGTGGACACAGGGGAGGGGGATTGTGGCGCACGTTGCGCCATTAACATTTTTGGGGAGACTTTTTAAAACTAATTCATTTATTTCTTTAAATTATTATTATTTTTTTCTTGTTTAAATTATTTCTTTTATTTCTTTATTATTATTTATTTATTTATTTTGTGCGTGTGTGTGTGTGCTTGGAATGCCTGGAAGGGAAAAAAGCGATTCTGCGCATAATTCGAACTTTTAAAAAAATAATAATATATTAAAAATAATAATTATAATTTAAAAAAATAAATAAATAATATTAAAAAAAATAAATAAAATAAAAAGAGGGTGTAAAAAAATCCCAAGAAGATTGTGAATTTTTTTTGGGGGTGGGGGGGGGGAGAAGGCAACCCTGTTACAATTAAAAGTGTGATGCGCAGTAAAAAATGCAAATTTTACCCGCAGCTAGACGGCCCGGCTGCTTGGAAGAGCATAAAGAAAGATATATTAAAGAACCAGACGTCCGACTATTACCAAACTGTTCTAATGAGTTTAATTCAATAAACAAATAAATAAATAAAAAATAAATAACGTTTTTTTTAAAATAAATTTATAGCATTGCAAGTGATTAACTTAAATATGAGCAACTTTATCAATAAGATCTTTTTTTGGCAGGTACACAGTAAACCGTAATTTAACTCAAGAAATGAAGCATAATCTTATTGAGGTTATAGTATGCACGTAACATAGTCGTCTAGACGAGACCATGTCTAATTAACGGGGGTTGAACCCCTTGTCCTGAAAAAATAAACAATAGCTTACACGCGTACTGATTTTCTTCGTCACGCATTGGTCAAGGATTATTTTTTTTTTTTTTTAATATGCTAATTACTCCTTTCGGAGTTGTAACATTTTTTCGAAAAAAATACTTTGATATCAAAACTAAAAGACGTATGAAATAGTTTCCTTCCAGGGATGTGGCTGAATGGACAGTGATTTTTTTTTCTTTTTTGTACATGACTCGGCTGTTGTCAAGATTCATAACAAGTTTACATTCGTCACAAAGTTGTCAGCACCTCCAGACTGATAACGAGTTAGCAAAACAAATTTATTTTCCCGTTTAACCTCGAATTTCGATTTTCATTGACTGCGATGTGCTTCTTAAAATGTATGCAAACATTGCGTGAATGTGGTCGCTCATGCGCACAGCCTACGTGATTTTGTTCCCTAATTTTCTCGCATTTCGTCATCCACATTTTGACTTACTGAAAGTGGATCCTGGGGACTCAAAGATAAATGTATGCAAATTTGAGCTCAAGTTTATGCATTTATACAAAACTTTTCGTTTTGATTGATTAATTGGTGTGTCCATGAGTCGAAAGGTTACTTCTAAATAACATTTTTCGTGAACCTTGATTTAATGAAATAGTAAATATTCATTGAAATTTAAGTGCTAGAAAAAAGTACAAATCTGGGCAACACGCTTTTCTACGCCTATTAAATAATGAAAAGGCGGGGCTTCATTAGAGAATTTCTTACGCGGTCTTTATAATAAGCATATTTTTGAAAAAAAAAAAAAGAGCCAACTCCAGAACTTCAGCGGGAAATTTCTCGAAAAAGTAAAAAGTAATTTGATTCTTTGAACACCATCCTCATTGTAAACATAATATTTCAAGTCGGTACAAAAACTATAGATAGAATTCTGCGTAACTAATTCAATTACAAATATAAATCCTATACTATAATACGAGAGATGGTTGCCAAGTCGAAAATCGCCCCAGAATTAATAAATTCCGGTAAACTTGGGGGTCTGGGGTTTTTGGCCACGAGGAATCGATTGGCGTCGGTTTTGAAGCGCTACGGTCGAACAGTTCGGAGTTACAGATAGGATTCATTAAAAGTTTGAGAAGATTTCTTACTACGCCATTTTCTTTATGATTATTCTTTTTGTTACTGTTTCATAGCAACCACGTTTTAACAATGGATTTCATATTTAATCACATCAGCGTAAATCCTATACTATAATACGAGAGATGGTTGCCAAGTCGAAATTTCGCCCCAGAACTAATAAACTCCGGTAAACTTGGGGGTCTGGGGTTTTTGGCCACGAGGAATCACGAGGTTTGGTTTTTCTAAATAAATTTATCAAAAATATTGAACTTCAAAACACTTTAATCTTTACACTGCTCACTTTGTACCATTTCTTTAATTGTATAATTTTTTATTATCAATTACATCTTATTTCCTATGACTTTTCAAACTTATCTTTGTATAGAATAGTTTCCTTTCCAAACTCTAACTTTGTTTAGAATAGTTTACAATGTGCACTTTAACCGGTTATCGTTTTACCAATGGTTTCACAAATTTTCTTATGGCATGTATTGTTTTGATAAATCACAATTGAAAATTTAAATCTTCGAGTTAGCTTCGATACCTGTTTTCTTCGAGCGGAGCTCGGTCACCCGCTGGTCCTATCTCTATCTCTACTCTCTATCTCTTCTCTATCTCTACTAATAATAAAGCTGAAGGTGGTTCTGTCTGTCCTTCTTTCTTTCTTTCTTTCTTTCTGTCTGTCTGTCTGTTACGCGCGTAGCGCCAAAACCGTTTGGTCGATTTTCATGCCACTTGGCACAAAATTAGTTTGTAGTATGTAGTTTTGCACCTCGAAGCGATTTTTCGAACATTCCATTTCGTTCTTTTTCTATTCGAATTCTTAGCAGAAATTCGATAAAATAGGGAAGAAATATTCCATACACATTTTCAAGTCTTATGTCATTCGAAAGCTTGAAATTTTCTGCACAAAATGACGTTTTTTCGAAGTTTCTACGATCATCAGGAGAGCTGTAACAATTGTTTTTAGAATCCTGAAATTCAAGGCTTACCTTCAGTAAAGCAAGCCAAACGATTCTAAAATGGCTTTGCTCGCGAATAAAATTTGTTTGAAAATAGAGATGAAATGAATTATTTTATCAACGGAAATCAACTTTTCATGTTGTTACCATGGTTACGTTTTTATTTCGTTCTTTTTCCCTTAATAATTTTAAAAATGTATTTGTTTTTGTAACAATCCAAATGGCTTGAGTGAACGAATTTAGCTTTTAATTTATCGTTTGCTGGTTGATCTTTGTCGATGTTTATTGTTTTTATTATCATTGTGAAGAATAATGCACGAAATTTCTATGACTAATACTTAAAATTTTTAGGATAAGTTGAGTTTAAAAGAAAAAATTGCTCCAAATATACTTTTGCAATGTGATTATTTATTATTGGACTGTAATTTGCAGCAATAATTGCATTTAATAAATAATGAAAGACAATATTAAAAATTAATTTTTTGGCGACTTTTTTACAATTTGGCATTCAATTCTATTTCAGTATATTTACTTCTATCTTATTGCGATATTGCAACGTTCTTTATAAAGTATGTCATTTCGGAAAATGTATTATTTTGTTTTTGAAGTTAGGAAAGAAAACTTTCTTCTTCTTTTAAACTTTGGTAAGATTTCTGTTGGTTTCTGTGAGCAACAAAATTTTTCTTATTTTTTCTTTTGGCTTATTTTTGTGCACCTATCTTTGGGGTTGCATTCGAATGTCCCCAAGGGGGTGATTTACCCCTTTTATGGGGTAATCAGGGCTTTCAATGCAGACCAAAGTGATATGAATTGGCGCGACCACTTGGCGATATCTCGCCAAGCTTTTGGTCACCAAGTGTTTGACGCCAATTTGGCGACATATCGCCAAGTTGGCAATAAATTTAGCGAAAAAAAATTTTTTTTGGGTTCAATTTGGCGCTATTGGCGATATTTTGCGAAAAATCTACTGAATGATGTTAAACTCGGCGATATTTAGGAGATTAATCATTGTAAAACATTTTTTTGCATTGTTTCGTGGCAAACTAGGGACGCAAATGTTTGAATTGTTATCTTACTCACTTCAAGCACTATTTTAGCACTTAAGGCATCTACTAAGAAATTTACACGTAAAAGGAAGTAGTGTAGGGTCCATACCAAATTTTTATATCATACTTTGAAGGAATTATAGTTGAATTATAACTAAAATAGAGTATTTTTTCTGTTCATTTTTTTACAAATGAACTTTTAATTTTATACCACGGGCAAAGCCGTGCGGGTACCGCTAGCTAATAATAAAGCTGAAGGTTTGTCTGTCTTTCTTTCTTTCTGTCTGTTACGCGCGTAGCGCCAAAACCGTTCGGTCGATTTTCATGCCACTTGGCACAAAATTAGTTTGTAGCATGTAGTTTTGCACCTCGAAGCGATTTTTCGAAAATTCCATTTCGTTCTTTTTCTATTCGAATTCTTAGCGGAAATTCGATAAAATAGGGAAGAAATATTTCACACACATTTTCAAGTCTTATGTCATTCGAAAGCTTGAAATTTTCTGCACAAAATGAAGTTTTTTCGAAGTTTCTACGATCATCAGGAGAGCTGTAACAATTGTTTTTAGAATCCCGAAATTCAAGGCTTACCTTCAGTAAAGCAAGCCAAACGATTCTAAAATGGTTGAGCTCTATAATAAAATTTGTTTGAAAAGAGAGATAAAATGAATTATTTTATCAACGGAAATCAACTTTTCATGTTGTTACTATGGTTACGTGTTCATACTTATTTTTGTTTCGTTCTTTTTCCAGGGTTGCCAGCGTCAATCTTCGTAGGCTACGGCCAGACGTAGTATTTTTGATTCTACGGTAGTATTTTTTCGGCCCAAATAAGGAGCGTAGTATTTTTCTGGCAACCCTGTTTCCAATACACTAATGACTTAATTAAAAGATTTGGCGGATTTTTTTTTTTTTTTTTTTCATTTTCATAGATTTCGCATTTCAGCAACATTGATTTTGGCAACGTTTGGAAACAGTAGTATTTTGTAATTTTTTTTTAGAGGAGGCGTAGTATTTTTTTGTTCCAATTCTCTGGCAACCCTGTCTTTTTCCCGGTGAAGATGCTTTGGGACCCTGCTTGGCGCGTTTTCAAAAAGTCAACTACGCAAAATAGCTAGGGTTACCACGCTTGGCGCGCCTATCGTTCATTTAGCGAGAAAAGGGTACCTAAAGCACAGATTAACGAAATATCGTATCAATTGCGATATTGCATCGTTTTTTTAAAGTGTTTCATTTCGGAAAATGTATTGTTTTGTTTTTTAAGCTAGGAAAGAAAACTTTCTTCTTCTTTTAAACTTTGGTAAGATTTCTGTTGGTTCCTGTTATCAACAAAATTGTTCTTATTTTCTCTTTTGGCTTATTTTTGTCCATCTCCCTTGGGGTTGCATTCGAATGTTCCAAGGGGGTGTTTTACCCCATTTATCGGGTAAATCAGTGTTTTCAATGCAAGGTGATATGAATTGGTTAACAAAAGTGATATGAATTGGCGCGACCACTTGGCGATATATCGCCAAGCTTTTGATCGCCAAGTATTTGACGCCAATTGGCGAAAAATTATTTTTTTTTTTGATTTAGGTTCAATTTGGCGCTGTTGGCGATATTTTGCGAAAAATCCACTGAATGATGTTAAAATCGACGATATTTAGGAGATTAATCATTGTAAAACATTTTTTTGCATTGTTTCGTAGCAAACTAGGGATACAAATGTTTGAATTGTTATCTTGCTCACTCCAAGCACTATTTTAGCACTTAAGGCATCTACTAAGAAATTTACACGTAAAATTAAGTAGTGTGGGGTCCATATCAGATCTTTATATCACTTTGAAGGAATTATAGTTGAATAAAACTAAAATAGAGCATTTTTTCTGCTATATCAATTATTTTACAAATGAACTTTTAATTTTATACCACGGGCAAAGCCGTGCGGGTACCGCTAGTACTATAATACGAGAGATGTTTGCCAAGTCGAAAATCGCCCCAGAATTAATAAACTCCGGTAAACTTGGGGGTCTGGGGTTTTTGGCCACGAGGAATCGATTGGCGCCGGTTTTGAAGCGCTACGGTCGAACAGTTCGGAGTTACAGATAGGATTCATTAAAAGTTTGAGAAGATTTCTTACTACGCCATTTTCTTTATGATTACTCTTATTGTTATACTGTTTCATAGCAACCACGTTTTAACAATGGATTTCATATTTAATCACATCAGCGTAAATTTATGTTTTTATGGTATTTGGCAAATAATTTTTGGCAACATGTTAGAATTGTTATTGTTTTTGAAATTTAAAAGAGATCGATCAAAATAAAGTTAGAATTGGGTATGGGCAGCGGTAGAGCCGCTATATAGACAGGCCGACGCATCAAGCTTAAGTTTCACCACTTTGGATCCAACTTATTAACTTTCACTTTCAGTTTTCATTGTTGAGGAATTAGGATTACCAGAGCAAAGTTTCGAGACATTGCCAAGCTTTGTTAATTTACGTAAAAAGTTACCAAAAAGCGATAACTGGCCAGAAAAGACAATCCTCACACACGCGCTGGATCCTGAGTGGTAATCTTGATGCGTCGGCTCGTCTATATAGGGGCCTGAGGCCGCGGTTGGCCAATCGGTTAGTCGTCGGACTCGTAACCGGAGGGTCTCGGGTCGATCATTTAGCCGCCGATCAGAGATCCACCGTCTTCATTAATGGTTGCTGGGGGACGTTAAAAATGTTCGTGGTCACAAAATCCTCCAAGTGAAACGAAACCTCTGGGGTGTGCTGGGCCAAGGGTTTACTCGGCCCTTGGGCCTGGTTAAAAATGAACAGAGCGCTCTTCAGGGCCCCATCCCGGTTAAAAAGCGAGTTGTGGTATGTACGGGGGGGGGGACCTGGAGTGTGAAGTGAAGTGAAAGTCAAAACCAACTGGAACCAAATGCGTACTGGAGAACAGAGACTCTGCATCCATTCGCATCAAATCCTCCCGCGCCTTCGGCGCCAAATGAAATGAAATTAGGTGTGATTTTACGGTGAGCATGGATTAAATAAGGTTGTGTTTTTTAAAATAAATTACGGCTGTTTTGAATGCGTAATTGCAACCAAAGGCTCAAAAATGCTTTTCAAGTTTATCTAAATAAGTACTTCGCACTTTAGAAAAAAACACGAGTTTACAAACCTCTTTTTTTTTAACCGAGCGGGCTCGGTCCCCTGGTACACGTTAGGGGTAATACGAGGAATGGTTGCCAAGTCGAAAATCGCCCCAGAATTAATTAACTCCGGTAAACTTGGGGGTCTGGGGTTTTTGGCCACGAGGAATCACGAGGTTTGGTTTTTCTAAATAAATTTGTCAAAAATATTGAACTTCAACACACTTCAATCTTTACACTGCTCACTTTGTACCATTTCTTTAATTGTATAGTTTTTTTTATTATCAATTACATTTTATTTCCTTTGACTTTTCAAACTTAATCTTTGTATAGAATAGTTCCCTTTCCAAACTCTAACTTTGTTTAGAATAGTTTACAATGGTGCACTTTAACCGGTTATCTTTTCACCAATGGTTTCACAAATTTTCTTATGGCATGTATTGTTTTGATAAATCACAATTGAAAATTTAAATCTTCGAGTTAGCTTCGATACCTGTTTTCCTCGAGCGGAGCTCGGTCACCCGCTGGTTTTAATGAATCCAGATTCTTCAACAGCATTCGCAACATTACATTAATAACCACTTGTGTAACGGTATTATACATGTTTTGTTCTTTACTTTTTTTTTTTAGACCTGAAAAATGTTAGCGAAATGTATTTAAACATCTTTTCACTTATCATTTTTGCGCCGAGTTCAAAAATTATGTAAAAAGTAGACAGCGTATTTTAAACTTTTAGAGCAATTTCCAGCTCTAAAGTTCTGCTAGAGATGGTTCTTTTTTCAGCCTACTTTCCCGTTAAAAATAAAAGAAAGACTAAAAGGCATTAAAAGTGGCTTAATGCATCTAAAAAATATCGCCCAGTCCAAAAAATATCGCCAAGTCAAAAAAATATCGTCAAATCCAAAAGCAAGTCAAAAAGAAATAAAAAAGAAAAATGAATATTGAAAAATTAAAAATTGGAAAGTAGGGTATTGAGATGGGGAATTTGTGCGTCGGTCTGTCTGTCTGTCCCGCCGCCCCCCCCCCCCCTAATAACTTTTGAATGAACATTCCGATTTGAACAAACTTTTTTTTTTGTTGGAAAGATCTCGGCGAGTACAGCTCATTCCCATATTTGATTTTTTGATTTGAACAATTTTTGGTTCAACTTTGAGCCGTTCAAACAACCGGTCCCGCGATACTAACTTTTTAATGAACAGTCCGATTTGAACAAACTTTTTTTTTGTTGGAAAGATCTTATCAAGGATACTTCATTCCCGTATTTACATTTTCGATTTGAACAATTTTTCGTTCAACATTGAACCGTTCAAACAAGCTCCTCACAGCCCTAATAACTTTTGAGTGAACAGTGGGATTTAAACAAACTTTTTTTTTTGTTCGAAGGATCTCAGCAAGGATACTTCATTACCATATTTAAATTTTGAACATTTTTTCGTTCAACATTGAACCGTTCAAGCAACCTTTCACCACCTAATAACTTTTAAGTGAACCGTCCGAATTGAATAAACTTTTTTTTGTTCGAAAGATCTCGGAGATTCTCATTCCCATAGTTCGCTTTTTGATTCGAACCATTTTTCGTTCAACGTTGAACCGTTCAGAAAAAAACTTAACATTAGCGCCTACGGGGAAATTTAAGTTAAATGTAGATCCTGAGCTTAAAGGCGGATTTCCTTCAAACTAATTTTGTAAGGAAATGGTTTTGATAAATAATGCATGTAAAGTACTTTTCTGGATAATCTTCTGTGAGGACTGATTCCGACTCCGACTCCGTAAACATGGCGGAAATGCAGGCTCAGAAAAAAAATGACTGACTGTGCAGACGATTTTTTGTTTATTTATTTATCTGTTTTGTTTTTATTATTATTATTTTTTTAGCAGACGATTTTTTTTGTAACAAAAATGTTTCATTCGCGAGAGCATTTTATTCTTTATTTATATTTAACAACTGGCAACGGATTAAAAATGAAATTCGAGACATTTTATTAACGAACGAGTTTTTTTTTCCTTTCTGTGTATGTTCTTTGTACTTTTATTTATTTATTTATTTATTGAAAACGATTGAGGAATTTTTCTACGGAAGAACTATAACAGTTACATTCTCTAAAAGGTGCGAAAAAACTTTATTTATTCGTTTATTTACTTTTTACGTGTCTATTTCATCTGATGAGATTGGTATATTTTGCATTTAGAAATCAGCTTTAAGTGCTAAAAAGGTATGTTTGACATAATTTTCAGTCTCAGATAATCAAGATAATATTGATCAGATGCTAGAATGCCGGTGTCGATGTACGGGAAAGTAGGCTCGTTTAGTTCTTAACAGAACTTCTTGTTTTTCTTTTTCAAAAATATTTGTATTTCATTCTTTTAGTGAAAAT
>JAXGGA010008663.1:0-55592 GCA_038373865.1 Uloborus plumipes | reverse complement strand
AAATTAAGAAAGAAATAAGAGATATTAAGCATTCAAATTGAATAAATTTTCAAGGCTTAAATCTATACGCACAATTTTAACCACAAAGTAACTTCAAGGACAAAAGAGCAGCTGATCAGGAAAATGGACCTAGTACCATAGTTGAGCGTACATAGTTAAGCCTTGAAAATTGACTAAATTTGATCAATTAATATCTCTTGTCGTAATTAACGGACAGAAACGTGCTAAAACTTTTCTTTTTCAGAAAAAAAAACCCCTCTCCAACGATATATAATGTTTTGGGGTGGGGGAAGGTTTTCCCCCCTCAATTATGGTGGATACACCAAAAATGAGACTAATTAATTAATTTAAAAATAACTAATTCGAAATTAAAAATTTGGGCTTCGAGGTGCACGAGGGCGGGGTACGTTCGAATTTTTGAGCCAAGTTTCAGGTCTGTAGGTGCTGTGAGGGCTTCTAGCCAGCGGTTACAAACGTACAAACAGACAAACGAACACCGTCATCTTTATATATATAGATGCTTATGCTTTATCCTCATGTCTCAGTTATTTCTCAACGTTTTCTAACAAATCTAGTCATACTGTTAAAGAGCAAAAACTTCCAAGAAAATGTTGTGCTTTTTTACGTTGATTTTTTAATAGAATAATAGTTTACGCGCAAAGCAATTTTAACTATTTGCATTTGACAATTGTTGCAAAAACGAGGTGGGGGGAAAAGGCCGTAGCGTTGTAAACAATGACAACCACCAGGGGAAACGTGCGGAGAGTGTGAAATTAATTTTACTTTGAGCCGCGAGTTCTCGTCACACAGTGTATAATCAACTTGGATTGTCTCCTTACGGTAGAATCTCCGTTATTCTACTTTCGTTTTATTCGACATTTCTTGTTGTCTGACATCTGCGGAAGAAAAAGAAAACATCGATTGCCCAACAGGAACAGCGTTACCTTAACAATTTTCTATGTATCATCGTGAGACTTTATTTATAAAATGTTTTTGAGCTTATATCCTTTTATAGCCTTTGTTTTTTTTTCAGTTTGATTAATTCATTTATTTATAATTGTTTTTGTTTTGTTTGCAAACATAATTTTTAGAATCGTAGTGTGAACATTTTTAATAGTCTGACGTTAAAGAGGCTTTTATTCAACAATTGCTTACTACCCAACATTTCATCCTGCGCGAGGTTTTGCCAAAGAGCTTAAATCGGATAGGTGAGGTTGTGTACTACTCTTATTTACTCAAAACAGCATAGTTATATTTATGTAAAACGAAGAAAGTCTGTTTGTTTTTCAAATCTTTTTTCGTCTGAATTATAAAATAATAATAATAAGGAAAACAAGAGAAAGTATACCTGCATGATATCCTTCAAAGTTTCTAAACGGGTTAATGCAGCTTCTGCATCATCACCACCTAGCAGAGCATCTGGTTCCAAGCCATTTAAAGTCTGAACGAAAAGAAAATAATTCATAATGAAATTAAAGGGGCAAGTGAATAAAGGTGATATGTAACAATTTTTGAAACTTTATTTTTACCATGGATAAAGGGGATAAGTCCATCAGTATCATGTCCCCTTATTCACAGAAATGGTTGATAACTAAAAATATGACCCCGTGTCACCGGTTGAGAAAAATCATTAAAAAATATAACACAACATTTTTTTTAAAGCTTTTTCTAGAAATTTAAAAAAATGTCACATATCACCTCCACACTAGTCGACTTGCCCCTTCAATTATTAACGATACATTTGTATTTGGTAGTTATCATATCAAAAAAAAAATTTTTTTTTTTTTATAAATGGGAAAGAACAGTTGAGAATAGATCACTTACCGCCCATTCTGCTAGAAATTGCTGACCAAGTTCCTCTGCTTCGGCTGCAGGCATGGATGTGTTATAATCCCGAGCAATCTAAACCAAAAACATTTTTAAACGTTGATTCGGGGATTTAAAAAAAAATCCTGAAAAATGCACGCTGTGTTTTATGGAACATGCGTCATTTCAAAAACACTTATAATGTAGCTTAATCCTTACTTTGATGTCTTCCTTCCAAAACCTGCCAGTTTTTGCCATGTTTGTTATTGGGGCCACTTCTTTTATCTGTAAATAAAAGTTACGACTTTTGTTAACTTGAGAATTCAAGCTGTAATAAAATAAAGCCGCGATGAGATGGCACCTGTCAATCAAATGAGAAATCGAGTCCATTCCTTAAAATAGGTAGAGAAGGAAGAAACCGACGCGTACCATATTTGTGAATTTAGAGACATTCGGCGATCTGACAAGTTGTATAGAAGAGGGAATAATTCTTTAACCATATAAGGTCAAAAAAAAACAACAGGATAGTAAACCATTCTAAATTTATCGTCTGCAAAACATATTTTACTTCACTATTAATTTATTTCAACATAAATTTCAGTAAATGACTTGAATGAACGAATTTAGCATTATTTTCCCACTGAAATAATGATTGGAAAATTAACGTTATGTAGCACAATAGTGTTGAGAAACTGATCGAACTGAGTAAATCTTGAACTAAATAATTTAATTGTTTATTTTTAAAAAATTGCATACTTGTTTTGAATTGTTTTTTGGCAGGTAGCGCTGTAACAAAGTGCCTTTTTGTTGCCTCGAAAGCACGCGCCACTTGCCGAACTGATTGCCAATTGCTTGCCATGCAAGATGCGTGTGACTGAATATTTAAGTGTGTTATATTTCAGAGTAAATAAAAAGTTAGAAGTTTACAACAGTTTCACCTATACTTGAACAAGCGAAACTTATACAGCTAAGCAACATAACAAGTCTTACCTGAATAATGTATGTTATCTATTTAAAGTTTTTAAGTGTCGGGGAAGTTTTCGTCTGATTTTTGCGGTCAAATTAATTAAAATTTTGTCTTTTAGATTTGAGTTCCTCGACAATAGGATGTAAAAAATCTTTTAGGCATCAAATTCAAATGGGCATTTTATGCATTGATCATTTTACCCAATTTATGTGGTTTTCTGGTTAGAATAACGGGGTTAATCTGTGGTTTGGGTCCCTTTCTCGCCAAATAAGCGATAGGCACAACAAACGTCACTTCTGGCGGAGTTGAAAGCTCGAGAGACACTACGCAAATACGCGCCAGTTGTTGACTTTTTGAAAATGCGCCAAGCAGGGTCCCAAAGCCCATTTTCACCGAATAACAGTTTACCTTCAATACGACCAAAGCGGCCAAGAATATGCAGATGATGTTGATGAGCGCCAGTACTAGAGAAACCAGCCCCAGGACGGCGCACTCCCGGTCCATCTCCGGGAAGTAATGGACTTCGTAATCCATGGGGGGCACCAGGGAAGGCTTCAGCAGGCGCGTGATGCCTTCGACTCGAACCTGTAAAAATCACGATTACATAGATTACACAAACACATTGGATAGCCTTAGCTATCTATCATTGAAAAATCAGGGTTAAGATTGGAATAAAATGGCGAAATTGCGCTTTTTTACACTCAAGTGTCACTAAACTTTCTCTACACATGAATGTCACACGAGTCCGTTGCAGGAAAACAAAAACCAACAAAACTACTGATTTTTTTTAGGTAAAAACTTTCCGCGTATTTACGCATGCGTCAGGTCTTCTCTGATCTTACTAAAATAGGGGTGATAGGTAAGATAACAATAAGAGGAAGAATAATGAGAAGCATTTTGAATCGTATCAAACAACATAGAACGATTAATTATACGAACATTTCAAAGAACTATGCCCGGACAGTTTCCGTGCGGAAAATGACGAGTTTACAGAGAATCGCCCTTAAATGAAATACACAAGCGGAAAACAAGGTGGCAACTTTTTTTTTTTTTTTTTTTGTGGTACGGCCCGTTAAGAATAGTTACATGAAAACACACTTGAACAAAATAGTCCTTTTACCGTCAACTGTTTTTGATCATTATGCAATTTCGTTTTCAAAAAACAAAGAGTTGGAGTCGTCGAATTATTTCACGCTTTTATTTATCTAAATGAAAAAATTTTATAGATTCATATATATACTTACGAACTGCAGTGGTTCATCTTGTGCTCTCAGGGTTCTCACTGTAGCCATACCCCATAACAATCCCTATAAACGATATTTGAAAGCAGTCATTGAATCTACTCAACAAAAGCCAAAAGATTAATAGCGTAACAATAAATAAATACAAGGGCAGACTAAAGACAAAACAAAAAAATCTAGTATGGACCCCACACTACTTCCTTTTACGTTTAAGTTTCGTAATAGGTACCTGAAATGTTAAAATAGTGCCTTTGAGTGAGCGAGATATCAATTCAAACATTTACACCGTTAATTTTCGCGAATCAATCAAAAAAAAAAATGTTTCACAATGGTTTATTTGCTAAATATCGGCGATTTTAACACCCTTCAGTGGATTATTCGCGAAATATCGCCAATAGGGCCAAATTGAATCCAAATTCGAAAAAAAAAAAAAAAAATCAGCAATTTATCGTCAACTTGGTGATGTGTCGCCAAGTTGGCCCCCCTTTTCACCCCCAAAAATTGTTTTACGTCGATTGAGACAAAGCATTTTAAAGTATTCAATTATTTTCTATTAATTAATTATTCCGTTTTATTGTATTTGTTTGATTTTTTATTCTATTATTTAACGGACTTCGATTACTGATTCGTTTACAATTTTTTCTAGTATTTCTTTCGTTATTTGAGATGCAAAACCGCTCATGCTTCTGTTACCGCACTTTATAATAAGTTTACAAGGTTCCATTCTTTCCCTAAAAATAAAATATTTTTGGAAAAAAAAATAGAACCGACTTCAGTTGGAAATTGCTCTAAAAAGTAAAAAATAATTTTTTTCTTTGAACACCATCGAAACTACTTTTAAACATAAGTTTTAAAGTCGGCGCAAAAACGATAGGTAAAATGATATTTAACCATATTTTGCCAACATTTTTTTAAAGAAACCATTGAAAATCAAAAGCAGAATATTTGTACCATTACACGAATGTGTGGTAATCAATGAAATGAATCCATTAAAATTTATATTTATAGTTGAATTGTAGTTGCTTATGATTCTTTATATTGTTTTTGCGCCGACTTCAAAACTTATGTTTAAAAGTAGTTTCGATGGTGTTCAAAGAAAAAAATTATTTTTTACTTTTTAGAGCAATTTCCAACTGAAGTCGGTTCTATTTTTTTTTTCCAAAAATATTTTATTTCATTCTTTTTAGTGTAAATGCACTTAAAATAATCAAATTATAGTTAAAAAACCATGCAGCTGTTCAAAAAACTTGCAGACCTGGACTCGATCTCATTCCATCAGGAACTTCAATCCGACGCTTTTAACCACTTGACCATCGGGTTGCTCATTGAAGTAAGGATTTACGATAGCACGTATTGTTTTTAAATAACATAAAATTTTAGTTTTTCGATCATAACTTTTTTTTCTAGTGAACAAATATCGTCATATGAATACATGGTACCTAAGTTAACCATCTCCTATCGATTTAAAAAAAATCGTCCAAATCGGTTCAGTAGATCAGATGTTATAAGCGAACAAACAGACAAAAAAACATACGCTTTGAATTGAGAACCTCCTCCTTTTTTGAAGTCGGTTAAAAATTGAAAGTAAAAGTAACTCAACACTCATGGTGTTTGATACATTTTATTTGTTTGTAATGATGTTTTTTGGGCACAACCAATATGAAAATCACAAAAAATAGTTACTTTAATTTTTAACATATATTTATCATTTTCAGAATTTTTGACTTTTAATTTTACCTTGAATTTGACGTAAATGTAAGGTATAAAATAGAGAATTTTATACAGATACAAAAATTAACATAATATAATTGATTATGTATATAATTTTTGAAAAAATAATACAGGTGCCGCAAATCAAAAACCATTTATTGCCACAATCGATTCAAGCCCCCAAAAATGGCGCAAACGTCCATAAGAAAATTCTACAGCATCGAAGGACATCATTGCCAATTTTAACAAAGATCCGATCAAAACTGTCATTTTGTACCATAAAAAAATATGGGGCACATTCCCATGGGAGGATGTACCTGCATAAGGACATTACAATCATTAAAAAAAAAAAACAAAAAAAAAGAAAAAGAAAAAAAAAAAAAAACATGCAGCTATTCGAAAAAATCCTTGCAGACCTGGACTCGATCTCATTCAATCAGGAACTTCAACATGACGAGCATAACCACTTGACCATCGGGTCGCTCATTGAAGTAAGGATTTACGATAGCAGATATTGTTTTAAATGACATGAAATGTTAGTTTTTCGATCATAACTTTTTTTCTAGTGAACAAATATCGTCATATGAGTACATGGTACCTAAGTTACACCATCTCCTATCGATTAAAAAAAAATTTGTCCAAATCGGTTCAGTAGATCAGATGTTATATGCGAACAAACAAAAAAAAAAAAGTATACGCTTTGAATTGAGAACCTCCTCCTTTTTCGAAGTCGGTTAAAAATAAAAAAAAATGTGTTGTGATTGTGATGCTCTGCGCTTAATTGCAACTAATCGCGTGACTAAAAGACCTGTTTTCCTGCAAAGCTTCAATATCGTTATTGCTAAATTTTTCGTTGAAAATTTCATAAGTAGTTATTTAGAAAATAATATTGCAATTTCTGGGCATCTCATTTCGTAAAACTTGAAATTAGTTTATTTACCCTTTATATTTAAAGTATAAATGATTTTAAAAGCAATTGCTTGTAATAGATTAAAAACTTGCTCATAAATATTTTGAATTTCACTTAGTTATTGCGGAGAATGGATTTCCTTTAACCATATAAAAACCTTATTCGTGAATTATTTACAATCAAGTTCAATGATATTTTTCTACTTACAATATGGAAACATGGACTGATGTCAAATACTGTCGCCCCCGCTTAATCGGGTAACGAATAAACGAATATTCCGCTTATACGAATAAAATACCTCGGAACCGATGCCATAGACGTAATGTTAAAGATCCCCGCTTAATCGAATATTTCTTAGAACCGACAGTATTCGTTTAAGCGAGGCCGACAGTATTATTCAAAAGTCACATTTTGTTCAAATACTTAATGATAAAACGTAACTGTTTTAGCAGTAAGTTACAGGCCTTAATCCAGGGCTAAGGCAACACTAAATGCAGCATTCCGACAGCCTAGCCATGTCATCCAGAGGCTGCAGTTTTGTCCAAATTTGGTCTCATCAGTCTGGAGCAGATAATAACCGAATTGAAGGCAGATGTCATTTCAATAAAGCTGAAAGGGCCAACAAAGCTACCAGTTCGTTGGTACATTCAGCTTCATGAAAATGGCAACTGCCTTCGGTTCGGCTATTATCCATTCCTGACTGATGAGTGTAAAATAATACCAAAGTGCAGACTCTGGATGACATGGCTGGGCTGTTGGTATATTGCATGTAAACGTAAGTGATTCCTGTAATTCCCTAATTATTTTTTAAGCAAATGTTTGAAATAATACTTCCTTTCATTCACTTAATACGATATTAACCCATTAATGCCTGACATTTTTTTTCCCAAAGATATTTTGTATACTGGTTACAAACGGTGTTTAATGGACGGGAAAAATAATAAAAAAAAAGAATTATGTAAAAAATAATTTTTTTTATTAAGGAAAGAAAAATCGTCCCTTAAAAGTTACGATAGACCCCAGAGGGTACATACTTTTTTACTAAAATTTTTTCTGCCTATGATATAATATTTAAACAGACATTTTATAAGAAGAAATAAAATCAGCAATGAACATGAACTGGGAAGTTGGGAATAACTTTGAAAACTTAGCTTTTTTTCTAGAGATTGTGAACGATGTCATTTTTGATGAAGATCATATTAAAATTGCTACAGAACACACTTTACAATGATTATATGCTGCAATCTGATAATAACGAATTGAAACAATACCAAGGTACTCATTGAACACTATTATTTGGTTGAAATGTTCATTTTGGGGAAATTCCGACCCTTTTTGGACCGTCCCTAAAAAGGGACGCTAGGCATTAATCTACACTGAAGTGACAAAAGTCATGGGATAGCAATATGCAAATTTTCAGATGGCAGTAGCATCGCATAGAACAGGTATAAATGCGCAGTGCTTTTACAGAGCTTTCATTTCTGTTCAAGTTATTCATGTGAAGAGGTTTTAACGTGATGATGACCGCACGACGTGAATTAACAGACTTTGAACGCGGAATGTTAGTTGGAGCTAGACGCATGGGTCATGCCATTTCGGAAATCGTTAGAGAATTCAACATTCCCAGATCCACTGTGTCAAGAGTGTGCCGAGAGTATGAAATTTCAGGCATAACATCCCACCATGGACAGCGCAGTGGTCGACCGCCTGCACTTAAAGATCGAGACCGGCGACGTCTGCAAAGAGTCGTAAATTCTAACAGACAAGCAACACTGCGTCAAATCACCGTAGAAATCAATGTGGGACGTACAATGGACGTGTCTGCTAGAACTGTGCGGAGAAATTTGGATTTCTTGGGCTATTCCAGCAGAAGACCGACTCGAGTGCCTTTACTGACGGAACGACATCGCTTGCAGCGACTCTCGTGGGCACGTGAGCATATCGGTTGGTCCCTAGATGAATGGAAAACCGTGGCCTGGTCCGATGAGTCACGATTTCAGCTGGTAAGAGCCGATGGTAGGGTTCGAGTGTGGCGCAGACCCCACGAAGCCATGGACCCAAACTGTCAGCAAGGCACTGTTCAAGCTGGTGGTGGCTCCGTAATGGTGTGGGCTGTTTTTTCATGGCATGGACTTGGTCCTCTAGTGCGACTGGACCGAACATTGACTGGAAATGCTTATGTGCAGCTACTTGGAGATCACTTGCAGCCATTCATGGACTTCATGTACCCAAACAACGATGGGATTTTTATGGATGACAATGCGCCATGTCACCGGGCCACAACTGTTCGCAATTGGTTTGAAGAAAATTCTGGACAATTCCAACGAATGATTTGGCCACCTAGATCGCCCGACATGAATCCCATTGAGCATTTATGGGACACCATCGAGAGGTCTGTTCGTGCCCAAAATCCTGCCCCATCAACGCTTTCACAATTATGGACGTCTATCGAGACAGCATGGCTCAATATTCCTGCAGAAGACTTCCAACGACTTGTTGAGTCCATGCCACGTCGAGTTGTTGCACTTCGCCGGGCAAAAGGAGGGCCGACACGATATTAAGAGGTATCCCATGACTTTTGTCACTGCAGTGTATATCTATAAAAATGAGTGTATGTATACTTGTTCTCTATACAAATCCACAGTTTGCGTCAGATTTTCATCAAACTTGACACAGAGGTTCCTTGATGCCCTAGAATTCTCATAGGCGGGGTCTTGAAATTTTAAAAAATCTAAAAAGCTCAAATTCAAGCTTTTTGTCAAAACATGACCCTTTTATAAGAATTTAGCCTTTTATTAGGCCTATTTTTTTAATCGACATGAGCCTTTAGGTTACAAATTGATAAAATTTATGGTATTTGAACATTAGCATTTTCCAACAAAGATTAAAATTAAAACAATGAATTTTCATTTCAAGGCTCACCTATTTCATTTTAGCATGAAATAAGTCAAAAACAATTAAACTACTTTTTCTTTTCTTTTCAACTGATAGAGATAAACCTTTAAACTAATTTATTTCTGATTTATCAACCTTTCTACCTCGAGGCTCGGTAACAACGAATAAGAAAAACATAAATTTTTGAATTGTAAGTATATTTAGCTACCACTCTGCAAAAATGCCTCCGAAGATACGAAAAGCAATAGGATAAGTTCATCCTAAGGCAAAAAAAAAAAAAAACGGCTGAAAAACGTGAAAATGAGAGTCCTGAGGAGAGAAATCGAAGAATAGAGACAGTGCACATTAGAGATATGACGACTAGAGCATCAGAAAGCAATGAGCAGCGTGAGTATCGTCTAAGAGATCTAAGAGATAGAGCAACTAGATCAAGACAATCGGAGACAGTGAGTCAGGGTCAGTTTCGTCTAAAAGAACAATAAGAGAGAGCTACTACATCAAGACTATCGGAGACAGAGAGTCAGCGTGAGTATCGTCTGGAAAAGGAGAAAGTGAAACGGTTTTTATCCCACGTATACCACTAATCCCAACGGATCTTCCTTTAAACTTTAAGAGATTACAGTTTCCAGTGAGGCTTGCGTTCTCCATCACGATCAGCAAGTCACAAGGACAGTCAAATAAGTACTCCGGAGTGGATTTGAGGTCTCCCTGTTTCTCCCACGAACAGCTCTATGTTGCCTGCTCGAGAGTAGGTTTACCCAAAAATTTATTTATTCTTGCGCCTGAAGGTGAAACTAAGAACGTTGTTTATGAGCAAGTTTTGCGTTAAATTTTTATTAGAATTTTTTGAGAAGCTAAAGTTTTATATTAATACGCACCCGGGCAACGCCGGGTATAAAGCTAGTCTATATTTATAAAAATGAGTGTATGTATACTTGTTCTCTATACAAATCCACAGTTTGCGTCAGATTTTCATCAAACTTGACACAGAGGTTCCTTGATGCCCTAGAATTCTCATAGGCGGGGTCTTGAAATTTTAAAAAATCTAAAAAGCTCAAATTCAAGTTTTTTGACAAAAAATGACCCTTTTATAGGAATCTAGCCTGTTATTAGGCCTATTTTTTTAATCGACATGAGCCTTTAGGTTACAAATTGATAAAATTTATGGTATTTAAATATTAGCATTTTCCAACAAAGATTAAAATTAAAACAATGAATTTGCATTTCAAGGCTCACCTATTTCATTTTAGCATGAAATAAGTCAAAAACAATTAAACTGCTTTTTTTTCTTTTCAACTGATAGAGATAAACCTTTAAAGCGAGAAAGCAATTTATTTCTGATTTATCAACCTTTCTACCTCGAGACTCGGAAACAACGAATAAGAAAAACATAAATTTTTGAATTGTAAGTATATTTAGCTACCACTCTGCAAAAATGCCTCCGAAGAAACGGAAAGCAATAGGACAAGTTCATCCTAAGGCAAAAAAAAAAAAAAAAAACGGGGCTGAAAAACGTGAAAATGAGTCCTGAGGAGAGAAATCGAAGACTAGCGACAGTGCACATTAGAGATATGACGGCTAGAGCATCAGAAAGCAATGAGCAGCGTGAGTATCGTCTAAGAGATCTAAGAGATAGAGCAACTAGATCAAGACAATCGGAGACAGTGAGTCAGCGTCAGTTTCGTCTAAAAGAACAACAAGAGAGAACTACTACATCAAGACTATCGGAGACAGTGAGTCAGCGTCAGTTTCGTCTAAAAGAGCAAGAGAGAACTACTACATCAAGACTAAATTTATTTATTCTTGCGCCTGAAGGTGAAACTAAGAACGTTGTTTATGAACAAGTTTTGCGTTAAATTTTTATTAGAATTTTTTGAGAAGCTAAAGTTTTATATTAATACGCACCCGGGCAAAGCCGGGTATAAAGCTAGTGGGTTAATAAAAAGGTTTGTGCTCCCCTACACTGTTAAAACTACAGGTTGTACAAGGCACCTTTAAGGGTGAAACGTTGTAGTACCAGCAGCAGCCCCGAGGGGCGCCACTTGACGCCCTATGAAACCCTTGAAGGTGACAATTGGCTTCATGTGTCACCTTATGGGTGTCTTATGGAACCTCATGGGTGACCCATGGCACCCAAAGGAGCTAAACGGGGGCCACATGGAGCCAAATAGCTCCTTAAAGGATGCCATAGGGAGTCATGTGACACCCATCAGGGGGTGCCACTGATGCTACAAAGTTTTACTCTCAAAGGGGCCTTGTGAAACCTGTAGTTTTAACAGTGTAGGCACCTTATTTCTGCCCGTTAGGTGTTTTTTATTGATACCTGAACAACTGCTGAAAACTTTCGTACTCGAAAACATATTCTTCAGCATATCCCCCCCCCCTCCCTCTTTCCAAATGTCAGTCTGTATCCGCCCCTGCTCCTGCCATTTCCGCTCACGTCTTTCATGCTACACTATTGATAAAACACAGAAAACTAAACTTTTCCTTAGAAGAAAAGAAAAGAAAAAAGACATACCGCGTTCACAGCAGGTGGTAATAAGGAGGCAGAAATGGCAACTCCGACTAAAGAGCCGGCGTTTCCTCCCAATACCGACAGAGCGACCCCAGCGCCAGACGGGAGCGCGATCAGCACTCCGATCCACAAACTTCTCTCTTGACCCCTGTTGCAGAAAAAACAGAAAAACATTTTAACACAAAGTTTTGGCCGATGGTTTTGACCCATTTATGCCGAAGTTTTTTTTAACAATTTTTTTCAATTTTTATCTGCTTAAAACTCTTATTTGGAATAGTTTACATACATTTTAGGCTTAAAGTAGTTCGCCGCTGCCTTATTTATTAAGTTATTTAACGTCCTGTTTATGGGATATTTTGCAGATATGTGCGCATAATACGACCTTACTTGACTCTTCTTTTGAAAAGTAACATTACAGAAGGCATCTCTGAGCAATTTCAAGCAAATAATTTTAAAATAGTTTAATTTTATGAAAAAGAAGTTCGCGAAAAAAAACTTACTTTCTATGGCTACCCATGCTGGTTCGTTGCTTGACTCATTTGTCTGAAAATAGCTGTCAATAAATAAACTCTGATATCCAAATAGTGGCTCTAACCGGTTTTCTCAAGAAGAAGGACTGTTTAACTTGTGAAAAACAGCTTTAGTAAAATGCTATACCCATTACAGGTTTTTGTATGCAGTAACTAACAAGCTTCCCGTTTTCAGGCTACTTGGCATAAATGGGTTAAGAAGCAGTTAATTCCCTATTAACGGGTCTCTATGGGATGTGTGAACTCTGGAAGTCGGAGTTCAGATCAAATTAAGGTACAGTCAGGAAAGTGAAAGAGGGCACTGAAATCTTCAGCCCAAGCTGGCACAAAACAACAACAATCGACGGGCTATATATATATATATATATATATATTGTAACGAGTCAGTAGCACCTTCAACTTTCTTCAAATGAGCATTCCAATCTTGAGGAAGTAACTATAAATTTATTTACAAGTATTTACACTATTTACAATATGAGCAGAAAACAATTGCTAAACATCAGCAATTAGGCAGCCAACAGTACACTGTACTCTCAACAGTAACTCAGCACCACGTATCAAACGTGAACAGTAATTAAGCAATTACAAAAGCAAAACAACCATCCGCCCAAGCGGATGAAAAACGAGTCACCAGAATCAAATCTGAAAATAACTGACTGACTTGTGTTCAAGGCCAGCTATTTATACACGAAAAGAAATTCCGACAATATTCTAGAAAATCCGGAGTATTCTGTTCATTCATAACTTAACAATTCCATTGAGAAAGTTCTAGCGATAAAAGAAAAAGAAAAAAAAAAAACACTCCGAGCGAAAAATGTCTTCACGCTTATTAAATGCAGGGCAAGTGTAAAAACTACAAAACGTTACAGGGCCGGTATACAAGTGATAAAAGTGATATCTTCAGATACTTTTGCAACATGACGTCAGATAAAACCAAAACTAATGAAAATGATGCAAGGCAGGAAAAACAACAACTATTTACAAGATTTGTAACATTGCCCCCTTCCCAAGGACTGCACGTCCCGGGCAGTACAATCCCCAGAAAGGAAGCAAGGGAAAACTTACAGATGCACACATTACATGATGACCAATCATAAACATGATAAACAATAACAATGAGAACATGAAAGAAACACTAACATTGATAAAGTCATATTACAGACAATTAAAGGCAAAAGTTATTTACAAAATTTACAAACAAATTACCATGGTAGCTTTAGATTTATTTTACGAACTATGGCCATAGTATGGGGCTAGCCGATCATAATGTACAACCCTAGGTTTTGAATGTGATGACTTCTGGATCCTCACTACGACGTCGTTCAGCCGGTGGAGAACTGTGTAGGGTCCATCCCAATGCGACTGCAATTTGGGTGACAGACCTTTACGTCGGATGGGATTCCATAGCCATACTTTGTCACCTTCTTGAAAGTCATGACCAGTGGACCTTGTGTCGTATCGGGTCTTCATCTTCTCCGTCGCGATGTTGATTCGCTCCCGTGCGAAGTGATGAACGTCCTCCAACCGGGCCTGGAGATCCTGGACGTATTCCTCAGGCGATGAAGGCGCATCTGGAGGGAGACCGAAGACGAGATCACAAGGTAGCCGAAGCTCTCGGCCGAAGAGCATCTGTGATGGGGAATATCCGGTGGTCTCGTGGACAGCACTGCGGTAGGCCAGCAGGAACAGAGGAAGTTTCTTGTCCCAATCCTGTTGATTTTTGGAGACCATAAGCGAGAGATTATTAAGGATTGTCCTGTTGAATCTCTCCACCATGCCGTCCGATTGTGGGTGTAGTGGTGTCGTTCGAGTTTTCTCAATTTTGAGGATTTTACATAGGCCCTTAAACACAGCAGAGATGAAGTTTCTCCCCTGATCGGAATGGATCTGCAAAGGTGTCCCATATCTCGAGATCCAATGCTGGACTAGAGTCTCTGCTACAGTGGTAGCTTCTTGATCCGGAATGGAATATGCTTCGGGCCACTTGGTGAAATAGTCAATGGAAACGAGGATGTATTTGTTCCCATCAGTAGTTTTCGGTAGAGGATCAAGAATGTCGATCCTGATTCGTTCGAAAGGAGCTCCTACGTTGTAAAGATGTAGCTTCCCGCGGCTTCTTCTCTTCGGTCCTTTACGGGCAGCACAGGCGTCACAAGAATGGCACCACTTCTCCACGTCATCCTTCGCCTTGCTCCAGAAGAAGCGCTCTCGAACCTTGTGGAGGGTTTTCAAGATACCAAAGTGTCCTCCAGTCAGACTACTGTGCAATTCCTTTAGAACGTCTGGAATTCTTGATCTGGGAAGGAGTAACTGCCATTTGAATGCTTTACCATCGTCAGATTCCCATTTCCGATACAGGACGCCATTTCGCAACTGGAGAGATTTCCATAGAGCCCAGTATCTTTTCGTTGCAGGACTGTAGATAGAAATGTTTTGCC
The DNA here is from genome assembly GCA_038373865.1 of Uloborus plumipes. Lineage (NCBI taxonomy): Eukaryota > Metazoa > Arthropoda > Arachnida > Araneae > Uloboridae > Uloborus > Uloborus plumipes. Next base: position 40,580 of record JAXGGA010008663.1, on the reverse strand, counting down.
AACTAGGTCGCCGACTGTCCTTTCTCATTAACTCTATGATAGGCTTTAGGTCTGGGTCTTCAAGCTGATCTTTTCTTACTTGGTCGTCACTCCATGGATCAGGAACTGAAGATGATGAAGTAGCAGTAACTTGACAGGCAGTAGGGATTGTCGTCCCGTACTGTTTCTCTATTCGGGAGCAATAATGGCAGTTCTCGGAACAAGGTCTTCTTGATAATGCGTCAGCATTACCGTGTGACAAATCTTTTCGGTGCTTAATCTCGATGTCATATTCCTGGAGCCGCTGTATCCACCTGGCTACCTGGCCCTCTGGATTCTTGAAATTCAAAAGCCAAGTTAAAGAGGCATGATCGGTCCGGAGCAGGAATTTACGGCCGTAGAGGTAATGATGGAAATGTTCTACAGCTTTAACTATGGCGAGCAATTCCTTTCTCGTGACACAATAGTTTCGCTCCGACTTGGATAAGCATTTGCTCCAGTAGGCGATGACATGTTCGTTACCGTCTATTTCTTGAGATAAAACAGCTCCAACGCTCTCGTGGCTCGCATCAGTATCAAGTATGAAGGATTTTTCAGGCTGAGGATAAGAGAGAATAGGCGTTGATGTTAAAGCCTCCTTCAGCTGTAGAAATGCATCCTCGCATTCTTTGGACCATTCAAATTTTTGTTTGCTCTCCGTCAGCTTATGCAAAGGTCGTGCAATATTGGAAAAACCCTTCACAAACTTCCTGTAGTACGTGCAGAGCCCCAGGAAACTTCGCAGCTGATGGACATTTTCGGGGCGGCTCCAATTCTTGACTGCAGATACCTTATCTGGATCGGTTCGTACACCCTCAGAAGAGATAATGTGACCAAGGTAGTTCACCTCACGGCGGAACAAATTACATTTGGACGGGCTTAACTTCAGGTTGGCTTCCTTTAGCTTTTGCAGCACCCTCCTAAGATTAACCAAATGTTCCTCAAAACTGCGTCCTATGATGATGATGTCGTCCAAGTAGACAAGACAGGATTCATAAGAGAGTCCTCGCAGCACTGATTCCATAAGACGCTCGAACGTGGCTGGTGCATTGCAGAGGCCGAAGGGCATCACTTTAAACTGCCACAAGCCTTGTCCGGTTGTAAACGCCGTCTTCTCTCGGTCGTCGGGGTGTATCTCCACCTGCCAGTAGCCGCTCTTTAAATCCAGGGTCGAAAACCACTTGTGTCCGGAAAGGGTGTCCAGAGTGTCATCGATCCGTGGAAGAGGGTAACTGTCCTTCTTGGTGATGTCATTCAGGCGTCGGTAATCAACACAGAATCTGGTGGAGCCGTCTTTCTTTCGGACCAAGACGATAGGGGATGCCCAAGGACTGGATGAGGGTTCGATGACGTCATTCTCCTGCATCTCTTTTACGAGGATCTCAACCTCTTCCTTCTTGGCGAACGGTAGTCGTCTTGGATGCTGCTTGATAGGGGGATGATCTCCAGTGTCAATCCTATGCTGCGTTAAATTCGTGCGACCCACATCCTCGGATGTAGATGAAAACACCTGCTTGAAGTTGTCCACCAATTTTTCCGCAGCGTATCTTTGATCCGTCGATAATGGTGCACTCCTAATTAATTTCGAAGTCAAGGACTCGGAAGACACAGTCTCGGAGGAATCAATTCTTCTGATGATGCAGTTTACGGGAGTACAAGTTGCCAACACTTCTCCTTTCTTAATATTCCTCGGTCTTTCACTCACATTGGCGACTCTCACAGGAACTGCATTCTTTGAAAGGTCCACAAGTGTAGATGCCACTAGTACTCCTTTTGGGCTATTATTCTGGTTAGGATATTCAATTAAGCCGAATTTAAAGCTGTTGTTTTCTTTGATGGAGCCAGGTATTAGTACTTCTGATCTAGAGGGAATCAATGAATCAGTTTGGGCTATTATTTGATGAGCAGATTTTAAGTTATTTTCGGTATTGAAAATCACTATGTCTTCCCTCATCGAGTGCAGCTCGTTATTTCTACAGTCAATAGAAAAATCAAATTTTCTCAAAAAGTCCAATCCGAGAATGAAGGGATCTGTAATGTCAGCGACGAATGCCGTGTGATGGTAAGTGGCACTCCCGAACATTATTTCTAAGTTCACTTTTCCTTCAATCTCGATTTTGTCACCTGTCACAGTTTGGAGAGTAACGCAGGGCGGCGTCCACAAGATCTTGAGTCCAAATTGACGAGCCACATCAGTCTTAATAATGGTAACGTTGGCTCCTGTGTCCACAATCATTTCGCAGGGAAACCCATTCACATAAGCGTAAATGAAGAGTCCGTTGCAGCCGCCACTTCTTGGGGAAATCTGGAAAACTTTGGGAGACTTCTTCTTTTCTTGGCGAGCTTCGCAGTTCTTTCGTACGTGGCCCTCACCGCCACATTTCCAGCACTTCAGTGGTTGTCTACTTTGGTCTTTACGAGCCGTAATCTTCTTCAGGGTCCCCGAGAGCTCTTGGATTTGTCGCTTAATTTCCAAGAGACAAGTTGAGTTCGAATCCGGAGCACGCACTTCCACGCCCCTGATTGAATGGCGATCCTTGCGGGACGTTTGCTGTGCAGCCTCAAACTTCATTGCGTAGACCAGACCGGATTTAAGATCTTTAATGTCCGCCATCCGGAGAGCCGTCTGAATTTCTGGATTTCGCACTCCATCTATAAAGTAGTTCAGGGCCAGGTTATCGCGAACACCCGTTGGACAGTCCGAGAAGGCGAGATGGGAAAGCCTCTCAACGTCTGCTGCAAAAACTTGCAAAGTCTCTCCAGTCCTCTTGAGTCGGGATTTCAGCTGGAGTTGGCTTATTTCTTTTTGGCATACTTCGCCAAAGCGAAGCTCCAGGGCCGATGATAAGGCTTCGAAGTCACGGATCTTGTCCTCTGGGAAGGTCTGTAGTATTTCAGCTGCATCCCCTCTCAGCGAGGCTGCAAGTTGACATTCTTTCGTGGAAGAGTCCCAGGAGTTTGCTTCTGCAACGATGAGGAACTGCTTCTTATAAATATTCCACGAGGTCTTCCCGTCAAACGTGGCCAGTTTGATGGATGGACGAGAAGTTCCAGCTGCAGCTACACAGTCACTTGAGTTGTTGCAGGATGCTGATAACTTTGATTCAAGTTCTTTAATTTTCTTTTCCACATGGGTTTCTACTGTGGTGATTCGATTCTCAACGCTGTCTGAGTTGTTGCAGGATCCTGATAACTTTGATTCAAATTCTTTAATTTTCTTTTCCACATGGTTTTCTACTGTGGTGATTCGATCTTCTAGAGCCTCCACTTTATTTTCCATGTTGGTAAATTTAGTTTCCACCAAACTTTTCATTGACGTTAAATCGCTTTTAATTTCTTCAGCTAGATCATTTTTCAATTGTTCTTGATTAGTTGCCAGATCAATTTTTAATTGTTCTTGATTCGCAGCCATGTCATTTTTTAATTGTTCTTGATTCGCAGCCATGTCATTTTTTAATTGTTCTTGATTAGTAGCCAGTTTATTTTTTAATTGTTCTTGATTAGCAGTCATGTCACTTTTAACAGCGTTGATCGCATCAAGGAGTTTTTGCAGTTGTTCCTCCATTGCTCGAGTAATCACCATAAAATTCCGAAGTCAAAAAGTCCTTAGGAAGAAAAGTCCGAATTCACAGGTAATTCCAAGAAAGTCCTTGAAGATGCCCCACGTTGGGCGCCAAAATTGTAACGAGTCCGTAGCACCTTCAACTTTCTTCAAATGAGCATTCCAATCTTGAGGAAGTAACTATTAATTTATTTACAAGTATTTACACTATTTACAATATGAGCAGAAAACAATTGCTAAACATCAGCAATTAGGCAGCCAACAGTACACTGTACTCTCAACAGTAACTCAGCACCACGTATCAAACGTGAACAGTAATTAAGCAATTACAAAAGCAAAACAACCATCCGCCCAAGCGGATGAAAAACGAGTCACCAGAATCAAATCTGAAAATAACTGACTGACTTGTGTTCAAGGGCAGCTATTTATACACGAAAAGAAATTACGCCAATAATCTCGAAAAATCCGGAGCATTCTGTTTCATTCATAACTAAACAATTCCATTGAGAAAGTTCTAGCGATAAAAAGAAAAAGAAAAAAAAAGAAAACACTCCGAGTGAAAAATGTCTTCACGCTTATTAAATGCAGGGCAAGTGTAAAAATTACAAAACGTTACAGGGCCGGTATACAAGTGATAAAAGTGATATCTTCAGATACTTTTGCAACATGACGTCAGATAAAACCAAAACTAATGAAAATGATGCAAGGCAGGAAAAACAACAACTATTTACAAGATTTGTAACAATATATATATATATATATATATATATATATATATATATATATATATATATATATATATATATATATGTGTGTGTGTGTGTGTGTGTGTGTGTGTGTATATCAACAGAAAAAGGAAAATATATTAAAACAAAAACAAAAATTAAAATAATGAAAGTTGTTTTAAGGAAACTAACCTGCTGATCATTTCAGAGTTAGGCCATTCGCGGCGACCCCATACGCTATTAATGCCTTCGCTAGTCAAACCAATTATGAAACCTGAAAGAAAGTATACAGACAAAATGAAGCAACATTAAATTCAGATCTTATACCCAATATGCAACGCTATTCACAAAACAAAATCAAAGGGTGTCATCCATATTTCAATGCTATACTGCAAAAAAAGAGCTGTTGTTTTTACAGTGTAATACTGGCGGCCGAGGTTCCAGTTTAAAATTGAAAAATACACAGTAACAAACTGTAAAACTAGCAATTTTAGTTTATTTCTGTAAAATTAACAATAATGCAGTTTATTACCATTAATTTAGCTGTATTATACTATAAAAAAAATCTGGTATGGGCCCCACACTACTTCCTTTTACGTGTAAATTTCTTAGTGGTTGCCTTAAGTGTCAAAAAAAGTGCTTGGAGTGAGCAAGGTAACAATTCAAATATTTACTCCCCTAATCTGCCACGAAACAATGCAAAAAATATTTAACAATGGTTAATTTTCTAAATATTGCTGATTTTAATATCATTCAGTGAATTTTTCGCAAAATATCGCCAATAGCGCCAAGTTGAACCCAAATTCAAAAAAAAAAAAAAAATTTCGCCAAATTTGTCGCCAACTTGGCGATATGTCACCAAGTTGGCGTCAAACACTTGGCTACCAAAAGCTTGGCGACATATCGCCAAGTGGTCGCGCCAACTCATATCATTTGAGTCTGCATTGAAATTAACACTGATTTACCCCCAAAAAAGGGGTAAAACACCCCCTTGGGAACATTCGAATGCAACCACAAGGAGAGGTGCACAACTAGACCATACTCAGAGCCTACATACCAAGCTAGAAGTTTCTACGGTACATAGTTTTTGAGTTATGCGAGCCACATACGCACATACATCCGCACATACGTACATACAGACGTCACGAGAAAACTCGCCGTAATTAACTCGGGGGTGGTTGAAAAGAATTTTTCAGCTGCTTATATGTTGGTAGGTACATATGCACGTGCTGACAGGTCGAAAAAACGACTGAACATTCATTCGGGGGTGAGCAAAATCAAAATTTAGACTCAAATTTGAGTGATTTTTTTTTTCGCGATCACAATACTTCCTTTACTACGTAAAAGGAAGTAACAACAGTGTAATACTAACAACAGAGGTTCCAGTTTAAAGCTGTAAAATTCGCAGTGATAAACTGTGAAACTAGCAATTTTGCAGTTTATTACTGTAAACTAGCAATTTTGCAGTTTATTACTGTAAACTAGCAATTTTGCAGTTTATTACTGTAAACTAGCAATCTTGCAGTTTATTTCTGTAAACTGGAAATTTTACAGTTTATTGCCGTAAAATTCAGCTGTATTGTACTGTAAAAACAACAGTATGATACTGGCAACTGAGGTTTTAGTTTAAAATTGTCAAATGCACAGTGATAAACTGAAACTAACAATTTTACAGTTTATTACTGTAAAATTGGCAATTTTGACAATTTATTGCAACAAAACTAGCTGTCCTATACTGTAAAAACAACATTCATTTTTTACAGTGTAAAATGAAGGAGCAATCATTAAATTACTCTTTATCTCATGAAAAAATTATTCAATTATGACTTGAATTGATTTCTAAGCACTATTTTTTTCCGCACAAAACACAAGAAGAAATTACTAAACTTAAGGCCCGGTTTCCTCGGAGTGAAATCGTCGATCTCTGGCGAGGCGACAGACGCCGCCGCCTTCTGCGCATGCTCCTGAGCAGCAGATTGACGTCGCTTCATGCCACGCTCCAATCAAACTGGTTCTGATTCCAGCGTGCGTCTCGCCCGGCATCGGCGACGATTCTAGGAAACCAAGCCTTTAGGTAGAAATATAACGCATGTCGAACAATAATCGTGGACTAAAATTCGATCCAACGTTTGTACAACAAATCGTGTTGCAGCATGTTTAATACATAGTAACAAAAAAAAAAAAAAAAAAAGAAGAGGCTAAATTTCACAGCCAGTCCTGTGTTTACATTGAATCATTCTATACTGTACTACACTGCAACTTTTCTTGTCAAAAACATCGTGACGTTAGCCTATGAAAAACGAGCTAGATAAAACGTCACAGCCAACTTGGCGAATGAGAGGAGATCGCTAACTGCTTGTGAGCTCTTATTGGCTCCGCCCGTAGTGACGTTCAGCGTCAACTTAAGTTGCTGTCTCGTATAGTCGAGTCAGTACAGTGCATGTTTTCCTGGTTAATCGAACGAAATGCTTGTTTGGAAAGCAAAAATTTCAGGAGTGACAACAGTTTTGAATCAACAACAAATGCTCCCATGAGACAATTTCCTTCTCTCTCTCTCCATTTTTGTTCTTTTTGTTTTTGCCTGGATGAAATAATGAAATGCTCATAAACGCAATCTTAGTTTCTTAGTTGGAGATAAAACTTTTTATCGTGTCCTTTTAGTCCAAAATTCACTTTAATTTCGCATTAGTCTTTCCAACGAGGTTGTCCTTCTTAGACTGTAAAAATTAAATGTTGTTTTTACAGTACAGTACAATACAGCTAATTTTATGGCAATAAACTGTAAAAATTGCTAATTTCACAGTAATAAACTGCAAAATTGCTAATTTTACAGTTTACAGTCGACGCTCGATATAACGACCGTCTCTGTTCTACAGAAAACGGTCGTTATAACGAGTGGTCGTTATAAGAGGTAGAACATAGAGTATATTGGGATACAGTTGGGGGTTTTCTCACCGGTCGTTATATTAGGATAGTCTTTGTAACTTGTGATCGTTATAACGAGCGTCGACTGTATTACCGTGCGTTTTAGTTTTAAGCTGGAACCTCTGCTGCCAGTATTATACTGTTGTATTTACGGTATTATACCGTATCTTCTACGGTATAATACAGCTAAATTTTACGACAATAAATTGTAAAATTGCTTACTTTACAATAAGAAACAATAAAACTGCAAGTTTTACAGTTTATCACTGTGGATTTTACAGCTTTTAATTGGAACCTCGGCCGCCAGAATTATGCTGTAAAAACAACAGCAGTTTTCGCAGTGTATGCTCTCTTATAACATCATGTTGCAATATTCTTTCTTTCTAAGTACAGTGAACTCTGACTTATATGCCGGCCCAAGGGACCAACAGAAAAAGGCGTATAAGTAAGAGAGACGTAAAAGTAAACGAGCCTATTTAAAGGACTAAAACGCAACAGAGTTTATAATGAGAAAATGAATAAGAATGTTTCTATAGAAAAGGGACATATTACCACTGTTTGGCAAATACTGTAAAGTAACTGCAATGATAAAGAGATAACAAAAATTGTATAGTATACCTAATTACAAACTGTTCCCTTTAAAACGATGCATAACAGGTAATTGTCCCTCTCCGAACTCTAGTTCATGCGGAAAAAATGCCTTCCGTGAGCAATAAAGGCGAATCATTAAAGTGGAAAGTGAAGAAACATGCTTATTTTTTAAAGAAAACAAATGAAATTTTTTACATTTTATGAAAAATTCAGCGCATAAGTGAAATATTTATCTTTAGAGCGACGCATAAACGAATGATACTATCATTGTTTTGCTATGGAATGTGCTGTGACCATTGAAAATCGTCGTATAAGTGAAAAAGGCGCATAAAGGAGGCGGCGTATAAGTGAGAGTTCACTGTAGTTCAATTTACGGAAAGATAATTTATTTACACGGATATCATGTTCTTTAAAATAAGCATCACATATCCGAGGGTGTGTTGTTGTGCACTGTAAAAAATAGGTGTTGTTTTTGCAGTATAATGCAGCCAAATTTACAGTAATAAACTGTAAAAATGCTAATTCTACAGTAGTAGACTGTAAAATTGCTACTTTACAGTAATAAACTGCAAAATTGCTAGTTTCAGTTTATCACTGTGCATTTTACAGTTTTAAACTGGAACCTCTGCTGCCAGTATTATACTGTTGTTTTCACAGTATAATACAGCTAATTTTATGGTAAAATTGCTAATTTTACAGTAATAAACCCTAACATTGCTAGTTTTACATTACTAAACTGTAAAATAGCTTAGAATCATTCAGATTTTCTTTAAGTTATTTGAAGAATGCTGTCAAACTTGATATTTCGATGTTTACATTTATGTGATGTTAAGTTTACGTCGCTCAACATCAATCCAGGAGGAAACTGGAAGAGCATGTGTTTCAACCGGCTGCTGTAAAGCAAAAGCTGTTTAAACAAAACGCAGTAAAATTTTGTCGGACGTTTAAAAGCTTTCTACCTTACTAATCAAATCACTTTTATGTATTTAGACGGCAAATATTTTCTAGATTCTTTGTTTAAGAAAATTTTCAGTATAGAATGATGTGTTCTGGTTTCACATAATCAGTTGAAAATGTTCACTTTGAAAAATAAACTGCACAATTTGCATTTTTGCTTATGTATCATATTTTTAAATAAATAATCCACATAATTATCACTTTAATTCCAGGGATTGATGCTTATTATCTTGGGCAGTAAATTATGAAAGTTTGTTTTAAAATTTTTGTAAATGTTGCAGTTATCATTTGCAATCAAATACAGTGAACTCTCACTTATACGCCACCTCATTTATGCGCCTTTTTCACTTATACGATTTTAAATGGTCCCAGCACATTCCATAGCAAAATAATAATAGTAGCATTCGTTTATGCGTCGCTCTGGAGATAAATATTTTACTCATGCGCCGAATTTTCCCTAAAATGTAAAAAAATTAAATTAATTTCCTTAAAAAATAAACATTTTTCTTTACTTTCCTCATTTATCTTCGCCTTTATTTCTCACGGAAGGCATTTTTTCCGCATGAACTAAAGTTCGGAGAGGGACAATTATCTATTATGGTTAGTTTTAAAGGGAACTGTTTGTAATTAGGTATGCTACAATTATTTGTTTTCTTTTTATCATTGTAGTTATATTACAGTAACTACCAAACCGTACTAATATGTCCCTTTCATATAGAAACATTCTTATTCATTCTCTCATTAGAACCTAGGTTGCGTTGTAGTAATTTAAATAGGCTTATTCACTTATACGTCTCTCTCACTTATGCGCCTTTTTCTGTTGGTCCCTTGGGCCGACGTATAAGTGAGAGTTCACTGTATGTACTATTTCTAAATAGCAGAAGCCAGTGTGAGATGCAACACTGTTTCTAAAAATACGTTTCACTTAAATAAAACACGGTTTTAAATTCTAAATGTGCAAACGAAAGTTAGCAATAAAAGCATTCTTTTCGAATTAGGATGAAAAAGATTATTATCAAAGTAAACAAGTTCTTCGCGCCAAGAACTAGCGCAGTCAAAACTTACCTTCTGGGAGTCATAACAGTCCTTACACACGTATAAACTGTCGTGTTAAAATAGACAATAGACTGCAAAAATGAGCTGTTGTTTTTACAGTATAATACTGGCAGTCGAAGTTCCATTTTAAAACTAAAGTACAGAAATAAACTGTAAAACTAGCAACTTTACGGTCTCTTACTGAAAAGTTGGCAATTTTTCAGTTTAGTGATGTAAAATTTAACTATATTTTACTTTAAAAACTACATATAATATTGGCAGCAGAGGTTCTAGTTTAAAGCTATAAAAGACTCGGCGATAAACTGTAAAACTAGCAAGTTTAGTTTATTACTGTAAAATGAGTAATTGTAGTTTAGTACTGTAAAATGGAGAATTTTACAGTTCATTACTGTAAAATTAACAATTTTTAGTTTATTACTATAAAATTATATGTACTGTCGGCCCCGCTTAAACGAATCTGTCGGTTCCGAGAAATATTATTCGATTAAACGGGGTATTCGATTAAGCGGGGATCTTTAACATTACGTCTATGGCATCGGTTCCGAGATTCGTATAAGCGGGGTATTCGTTTATCCGTTACCCGATTAAGCGGGGACGACAGTATTATACTGTAAAACAAAACATTAATTTTTTTTAGTGTATGTATTAAACCCTCTGGTTGATTGACCCCCAAAACCCTGCTTGACGAGTCGCTGGCACGCGAGAGGGTTTTGAGAGTTAAGTTTATGTAATCAAAACTTATATCGTAGAAGTCACGTTTTCCTTTCTTTCTTTCTTTTTTTTTTTTTTTGCATTGATGAATAACTTCCTTTGGCTTCACTCGTGTAACTTATATGCCTAAGTTCACATCTTTTTTGCCCTGGGAAAGGGTTTTCTTTTATATTCCTGAGATATCCGTAAGTAGCATAATCATCAATTTTGTGTATCGTAATGTTAGCTTTTTACATTACAAATACAAATACGACGGCCAGCAGCAGGCTCTGGGCCCAACTGGGCTGGTCCTAGTCAATTTATAGACCCCAATGAAGATCAATGGCCCTCTTAAAACTATCTACTTCCTTGCTCCTTACCGCCTCTTCCGGAAAACTGTTCCGAGTTCCCACTACCCTGCTAAAATAGTACTTTTTCCGAATTTCCAGATTAGTCTGACAAGGGGACCTAAGGGTGGTCACTCACCGATTTTGATGAGTTTTATATATTATGTAGAGGGACCCACCCTAAGTATTTTAGCAAAAGGATATTCCCCAATGCGCCTTAGTTTTCGAGATATAACGATCCAAAATTCAGCTTGAAGTTGTTATAGAGGTACGGTTGAGCAGTGGTCACAACAGCCCAGTGAGCAAGGTCCCCCACTCCGACCGCTGGAGGTCTGGGGATCGAGTCCCGTGACTTTTTTTTTAATCGAAATAAATTCGATAGTTAATGGAAAATCGTTTAATTATTCATTTTTATTTTGTTTATTAATAAATAAAAATAGACGTAATTTATTTTTTATTATAAAAAAAATTACGTCACGGGACTCGCTCCCCAGACCTCCAGCGGTTGGAGTGTGGGAAATTGCTCACTGGGCTACGGGCGCTGTTGTGACCACTGCTCAACCGTACCTCTATAACACCTTCGAGCTGAGCTTTGGATCGTTATATCTCGAAAACTAAGGCGCATTGGGGAATATTCTTTTGCTAAAATACTTAGGGTGGGTCCCTCTACATAATATATAAAACTCATCAAAATCGGTGAGTGACACCCTGTAAGGTCCCCTTGTGAGATTTAAGCATCTTGAAACAATGACCCCTTGTCCTGCTTTTTGTAAAAATCTAACCCCGTAATATCATTCATTTTAATAAATTTAAACAACTGAATCATGTCCCCTCTGATTCTCCTTTGCTCAAAACTATACATTTTAAGCATTCTAAGTCTGGAATCATAGTCTAAATTAGAATTCATGTATGATATTTCTGGATTTCTCTTGGCCTTTCTAACTTATCACGAATTCAGGCATAAACACACGCACACTATTTTAAAAAGCATTTAAACTAAAGACACTATTTACATCAATAGTCATTTGCTGCCAATTAGAAGACGTTTCCGTTAACATATGAACAATTTCTTAGGTAATATATGCAACATTTTGTTTTCCGGTAAATATGAATTTTGCAATATGCTTGTTTTTTTTCCCCGTCAAAACATTACAGCATCAAAAAACTAAAAGAACAAAACAGAATTGAATATTTAGATGCGAAAACAATTCTCCGTACCTATGAAAACACAGAGAAATAATCCGACAATTTCAGTTTTTATGCCGATATTCCTGAGAGAACGATCTCGAATCACTGCTCCAAATGTTCCTGCTAAGATTGGACCCTGAAAGGAGAGTAGGATTTTAAAATATAATAAAATATTTAGAGAGGAGTTTATCTATAAATAGAAAGCAATAACATTGAGTTTTAAGCAAATACATCTGCGATGTTACAACGTTTTTTAATTCCTTATTTTTTCTTCCCCAAATTCTTATATAATTAGGCTCAGCGCTCATAGGGTTTATAAACGTCTCCCTGAAATTTAAAAGCTAAAATAGATCTAACTTTGATTCAAAAATAGGATTAGAACATGAATTTTAACAATGCAGTAACAGCTCCCGTTGTTATAGAAATTAATTTTACATATTTAATGGCTTAGCTCATCTTTCAGTGGATTTTTTTTTAATTTAAAGAAGCTATTAGTCTTATTTAATGGATTGCTTCATTTACAAACTGAGCACTAAATTTTAAATTTCAGTTATGTTAGTTTTGCCATGGTTTGACGAGAGAATACTCGCTTCTGTTGTTTTGACCAGTTTGGAGAAAACTTATGTCATTAAACACTGAACGTATGTACGTATCGATCTAAGTCATCTTTCTTTTTCCTGAACGCCAGTGCATTAATCATCGAGTCTCGTACTGATTTTTTTCGCAATTTTTCAAACTTCATGTAGAATAATTTACATAATTGACGATTTTAACTAGCAAGGATATCAAATAAAAACGTCCCCCCCCCCTCCCGTTGTCTTCTCTCCGAAATTTCTTATTCTGTTAGGCAAATGGCGAATAATTTTCAACCCAGAAGTAACCTCAAACTGGGAAAGCAAATGTTTCGAGTGAATTTAGTACAGCGCGGTTTTTTTTCTTTTGTCCAGGATAAGTCGATCTTTTAAAATGCGAGCTGCGGAAAGGGATGGAATGTTTCTAGAGGTGAACAGCGCTGAAAGTAAATGTACCGCTCATTAATTAATGCAGCGCCATAAATGGTTGATGTGACGGAGCCCTTGAAATACACTGCTGGGAATGGAAGGGTTTTTGAGGAATGCGCTCTGGAAACCCGAAGTACACTGCTGAAAGTGGTGTACACTAAACTACCGCAAGCGGACTGCATAAGCCACCTTGGTGGCTAGTACTGAAAGTTATCCGTGACATACCCTATAACAGAAAAGTACTACGCTGATTTTGTAAGTTGTCATGGCTTATAAATCAGTAAAAGTTCTTTTTCGCTGAAATTTATCATTAAGAGTGCCCCGATGGGAGGTCACCGTGACCTCCCAATAATTTCCGCATACGGCACATTTTGCTGATGATTTAGCAATTTGAAAACAATAAATTGCAACATTGAGATTATTTGTTCTTTTTAGTTTTTAGAATTGTTTTTTAAAAAATGTCTAATGCTTTTTCTCACTAAATGCTATGCATGTAGAACAAGTGTGCATGCTTGTATTTTATCCTTCGGTAAAATCGGAACTTCATTCGGCGAATTGATAATTTTCCCCCTTCCACAAATTTTAGTTCGGGGCGCCCTGTTTACCATTTCACACTTGATACAGTAGTTGCAAAAAAATAACTTGGAAAGGATTTATGGTATAAGATACCTTAAGAGTTTGAGCTTTAAAAGGTTTTTTTTTAAATACCTTATTTACTTGCAAATTATATCAATCAATATGGAATGTCTAGTTTTAAGAATTGATTTCATACTCAATGGTGGGTTTATTTCGGTACTCACCATTTTGTACTCACCATGATGGGTGAGATGAGCATTGAAGCGACAATGATGACTGAGCTGTTTTCTAGAAGACCCAGAGCGGCAATCATGCTGGAAAGAATTAAAATATAACTGCTTAAATCGAAACTAAAATGATCAGATTTCTGTGTCATATTCAGCTTGCACGATTTTGCGATGATTAATCAAAACTACTCAAGGATTTTTGGAACTATTTTCCTGTTTTATGATTTAACTAGCGGTACCCGCACGGCTTTGCCCGTGGTATAAAATTAAAAGTTCATTTGTAAAATAATTGATATAGCAGAAAAAATGCTCTATTTTAGTTACCCCACACTACTTCCTTTTACTTGTAAATTTCTTAGTAGATGACTTAAGTGCTAAAATAGTGCTTGGAGTGATCAAGATAACAATTCAAACATTTATATCCCTATAGTTTGCCACGAAACAATGCAGAAAAAATGTTTTACAATGATTAATCTCCTAAATATCGCCGATTTTAACACCATTCAGTGGATTTTTCGCAAAATATCGCCAATAACGCCAAATTGAACCCAAAAAATTTTTTTAAAAAATCGCCGAATTTGTCGCCAAATGCTTGGCAACCAAAGGCTTGGCGATGTATCGCCAAGTGGTCGTGCCAATTCATCTGCATTGAAATTAACATTGATTTCTCTTCTCTATCTCTATCTTCTCTATCTCTATCTCTTCTCTATCTCTTCTCTCTACTAATAATAAAGCTGAAGGTGGGTCTGTCTGTCTGTCTGTTACGCGCGTAGCGCCAAAACCGTTCGGTCGATTTTCATGCCACTTGGCACAAAATTAGTTAATTAGTTTGTAGCATGTAGTTTTGCACCTCGAAGAGATTTTTCGAAAATTCCATTTCGTTCTTTTTCTATTCGAATTCTTAGCCGAAATTCGATAAAATAGGGAAGAAATATTTCATACACATTTTCAAGTCTTATGTCATTCGAAAGCTTGAAATTTTCTGCACAAAATGAAGTTTTTTTGAAGTTTCTACGATCATCAGGAGAGCTGTAACAACTGTTTTTAGAATCCCGGAATTCAAGGCTTACCTTCAGTAAAGCAAGCCAAACGATTCTAAAATGGTTCATCTCGAGAATAAAATTTGTTTGAAAAGAGAGATGAAATCAATTATTTTATCAACGGAAATCAACTTTTCATGTTGTTACCATGGTTACGTGTTCATACCTATTTTTGTTTCGTTCTTTTTCCAGCGTTGCCAGACGTAGTATTTTTGATACTACGGTAATATTTTTTCGGTCCAAATAAGGAGCGTAGTATTTTTCCGGCAACCCTGTTTCCAATATACTAATGACTTAATTAAAAGATTTGGCGGATTTTTTTTTTTCTTTTTTCATTTTCATAGATTTCGCATTTCAGCAATATTGATTTTGGCAACGTTTGGAAACAGTATTATTTTGTAGTATATTTTTTTAGAGGAGGCGTAGTATTTTTCTGTTTCAATTCTTTGGCAACACTGTCTTTTTCCCGGTGAAAATGTGCTTTGGGACAATGCTTGGCGCGTTTTCAAAAAGTCACCAACTGGCGCGTTTTTGCGTTTCTCGCGGAGTTGAAAGCTCCAAGAGAAACTACGCAAATTAGTCAGTGTTACCACACTTGGCGCGCTTATGGCCCATTTAGCGAGAAAAGGGTACCTAATGCACAGATTAACCAAATATCGTATCAATTGCGATTTTGCATCGAAATTGTTCTTATTGTCTCTTTTGGCTTATTTTTATGTACCTCTCCTTGGGGTTGCATTCGAATGTACCCAAGGGGGGTGTTACCCCTTTTATGGGGTAAATCAGTGTTTTCAATGCAGACAAAAGTGATATGAATTGTCGCGACCACTTGGCGATCTGTCGCCAAGTTTTTGGTCACCAAGTGTTTGACGCCAATTTGGCGAAAAAAAAATTTTTTTGGTTCAATTTGGCGCTATTGGCGATATTTTGCGAAAAATCCACTGAATGATATTAAAATCGGCGATATTTAGGAGATTAATCATTGTAAAACCTTTTTTTACATTGTTTCGTAGCAAACTAGGGATACAAATGTTTGAATTGTTATCTTGCTCACTCCAAGCACTATTTAAGCACTTAAGGCATCTACTAAGAAATTTACACGTAAAATTAAGTAGTGTGGGGTCCATATCAGATTTTTATATCATACTTTGAAGGAATTATAGTTGAATTATAACTAAAATAGAGCATTTTTTCTGCTATATCAATAATTTTACAAATGAACTTTTAATTTTATAGCACGGGCAAAGCCGTGCGGGTACCACTAGTACTTCATAAAAGGGGTGAAACACCCCCTTGGGACATTCGAATGCAACCCCAAGGAGAGTTGCACAAAAATAAGCCAAAAGAGAAAATAAGAACAATTTTGTTGCTCACAGAAACCAACAGAAATCTTACCAAAGTTTAAAAGAAGAAGAAAGTTTCCTTTCCTAGCTTTAAAAACAAAACAATACATTTTCTGAAATGAAACACTTTAAAAAGAACATTGAATATCGCAATTTATACGATATTTGGTTAATCTGTGCTTTGGGTACCCCTTTCTCGCTAAATGGGCGATAGACGCGCCAAGCGTGGTAACCGGGGCTATTTTGCGTAGTTCCTCTCGGAGCTTTCAACTCCGGGAGACAACACGGAAAAACGCGCCAGTTGGTGACTTTTTTGAAAATGCGCCAAGCAGGTTTCCAAAGCACATTTTCACTGGGAAATAGACAGGGTTACCAGAGAATTGAAACAGAAAAATACTACGCTTCTTCCAAAAAAAAAAAAAAAATTCTACAAAATACTACTGTTTCCATACGTTGCCAAAATCTATGTTGCTGAAATGCAAAATCTATGAAAATGAAAAAAAAAAAATCCGCCAAATCTTTTAATTGAGTCATTAAAGTATATTGAAAACAGGGTTGCCAGAAAAATAGCACGCTCCTTATTTGGGCCGAAAAAATACTACCGTAGTATCAAAAATACTACGTCTGGCAACGCTGGAAAAAGAATGGAAAAAAAAAGTATGAAAACGTAACCATGGTAACAACATGAAAAGTTGATTTCCGTTGATAAAATAATTCATTTCATTTCTCCGCACTTTTTACCTGATGTCATAGAAACGGCACTGTGAACTTTCTTCCCCACTTAGATTTTGCAACAATGGTTAAATACAAACGGTTAAAAGTGCTTTGTTCGACTATTATGCTACTAAAAAATCAACGTTAACAAAGCACAACATTTTCCTAGACATATTTGCTGTATTAATTTATGACTAGATTTGTGAGAAAACGTTGAAAAATAATTAAAAGATGAGGATATAAATAAAATCTTTACCCATTTATGCCCAGTAGCCTAAAAACGGGTCGCTAGTTAGTTAACTGCATACAAAAACCTGTAATGGGTATATCCTTTTACTAAAGCTATTTTTCACAAGTTAAATAGTTCTTCTTGAGAACACCAGTTAGAGCCACCATTTGGACATCAGAGTTTATTTATTGACAGCTATGTGCAGACAAATCAGTCAAGCAACGATGCAGCATGGGTAGCCGCAGAAAGTAAGGTTTTTTTTTTTTTTGTCGAACTTATTTTTTATAAAATTGAACTATTTTAAAATGATTTGCTTAAAATGGATCACAGATGCCTTCTGTACTGTTACTTTGCTAAAGTAAAGTCAAGTAAGGTCGTACTTTGCGCACATATCTGCAAAACATCCCATAAACGGGACGTTAAATAACTTAATAAATATGGCAACGGCAAAATATTTTAAGCCTAAAATGTATGTAAACCAATCCAAGTAAGAGTTTTAAGCAGATAAAATTGAAAAAAATTGTTTAAAAAACTTGGGCACAAATGGGTTAAAATATGTAATTTTTTTGAAAATCACACTTCTCTTTTCCATTTTATAATCACTTTCCAAATTGCAAACACTGTAAAAAACAGATGTTTTTTACAGTATAACAGAGCTAATTTTAGAGTAACAAACTAAAAATTATTAATTTTTCAGTAATAAACTGTTAAATTGCTAATATTACACTTATAAACTGTAAAACTATAACTTTTACAGTTTATCACTGTGCATTTTACAGTTTTAAACTGGAACCACTGCTGCCAGTGCTATACTGTTGTTTTTACAGTATAATACAGCTAACTTTGGGGTAATAAACTGTAAAATTACTGCTTTACAGTTATAAACTAAAAAAATGCTAATTTTATAGTTTATTACTGTGTGCATTTTACAGTTTTAAACTGGAACCGCGTGTTATACTGTAAAAACAACAGTTTATTTTTCACAGTGTTGGCAAATTTTGGTTCAAAAGCTGAGCATTAAATAGGAATAAATTCATGTACACAAAATTACCTCGCTATAAGTACAAACATGATGAAATCAAATGTAAGTTCGGCACCGGCTCTGACACCATCCACAACCTAAAAAATAAAAGTTGTTTAGTTTTCATTAATAAAAATACCAATCGAGGATAAGCTAAATTAATATTTGAATACTGAAATAAGAAATTTAAAAAAATTATGCTAAAATGTAAAAATATATAACAACTTTTAAAAAATCTAATTTTGCAACTTTTCCAAATATCTTTACATCCATTACGTATTTTTTAAATGGAAAAGGGGTTGCTCGCAAAATCACAAGACACGAGTTTGTTTTTATTTATTCATTGGTTGATTTATTTTTTAATTTTTCACTTTTTATTTGTTGTTTGTATTTTTTAGAACGATATAATTACATCACGTTCATTAAATTCACTCATTTTTATGCAGAAGTAACTAAAATCAAAAAAATAAAAGAAAAGGACACTGTATTACTTCAAAAATCAAAATATTTAAGCATCTCCGCGCAACATATGTTTTAAAATACTGTTTAACCTCGTCATTTTCCTGTAGTGGTAAGTTTTTTGATACTCGCATTGAAGAACGTTAACTATACTTAACTCTTAGCTTTATGCCTATTCTCAATTCCTTTTTCAATAAAAGGAATGGAAGTATATTGACTGTAAAATCTCTTAACACCCTAGAAAAAATGACCCATAGAGATCAATAAAAAGAAATTGTATAGAGAAATGGATTACGATATCAACACTGTTAAATCAGTAGAGGCCTACTGATATCATTAAAGATCAATACAAGATCCATAGCATCTTTTAGTGATATCAATAGAACAAAACCATAGGATCTATGGATATCAATAAAGATACACAGCATCTTCTATATCAATAGAGATCCATAGCATCTTCTAGTGATATCAGTAGAACAAAACAGTAGAATCTATGGATATCAATAGAGATCCATAGCATCTTGTTCAACTGATATCAGTAGACTTCTACTGATTTAGCTCTATTGATATCCGTTGGCCATTTCCCCGTACAATTTTTTTTATTGATCTCTACGGGTCATTTTTAGTAGGGCACCTAACTTCAAATTTCTGAGAAGGGAATCGAAGACTACAGTCGACGCTCGATATAACGACCGTCTCCGTCCTACAGAAAACGGTCTTTATAACGAGTGGTCGCTATAAGAGGTACAACATAGAGTATATTGGGATACAGTTTTCTCATCGGTCGTTATATTAGGATGGTCTTTATAACGTGTGGTCGTTATAACGAGCGTCGACTGTATTGACTTACTTTTCTTTAACTTCTAACTTCATATTTGCTAGTGTCCGAACATCAGGTAAAGTCCGAAATCAGGTAAATGCCTATATTATCTCGTGAAAAACCAACATTTACATACCAAAGACATCGGCGAAAGACCGGATATTTCCGGTGAATTACCGGTACTAGTCGATATTCTCTAACTTCGATCTTTCGCACACTGCAAGAAATGAACTGTTGTTCTTACAGCATAATTCTGGCAGCAGAGGTTCCAATTTAAAATTGTAAAATGCACCGTAATACACTGTAAAACTAGTAATTTTAGTTTTTACTGTAAAATAAAGAATTTTACAGTTTATTGCCGTAAACTTTAGCTGTATTATACTGTAAGAACAACAGTATAATACTGGCAGCAGAGGTTCCAGTTTAAAACTTTAAAATGCACGGTAATAAACTGCAAAAGTAGCAATTATTAGTTTATTACTGTAAAATTAGCCGTATTATACTGTAACAACACCATTCATTCTTTTACAGAGTAGAAACATAGTTGAAAATTAAATTCTTTGTCGCTTCGAAAGTCTATAATTTTAATTACAATTTTTTTCCTTAACCTTTTGGATCCTGGCTGTTCATATAGAAATTTTTCTCTCGATCCAGGTAGTACGATAGTTCAACCACAGATTTATTTTCCATTGAAAAGAGAAGGTATAAACTGTAGTACCAGACGTATGAAACCTTGAAAAAATCCCCGGCTCCAAAGGATTCGAGTGAAAATTTCAACCCCGTCCTCTAAACTAGACGAGACTTATGGTACAACATGTGTACCGCCCGGTTACTAAAGGTTAAAGCATCATTATAAAAATGTTATTGCCGATGCGGAGGTGATTTTTGCAAAGCATTGCTTTATTCAAATGAGCTCTAATGACGTACGCTTGATGTACTTACTTGTGCAACGGTCAGTCTTGCTGTTACTGTTTTCAAAAACTTCTTTTGCATGTCTTTGAAATTCCGAAATGCTTTCTTCACTTCAGACTTTGTTTTCGATAAAGTTGAAACATCACTATCACTGTAATATAATCAAAAGAAAAGGAAAAGTATATATTGCTGTTCTTATTACTGCTTTTTTAAAAGTCAGCAGAAAGGAAACAATAAAAGTTAATTTATCCAATACATATTTTTCTGTCACTATTTTAATTTTAGTCTCATTTATTTCAAAATGTATGCACAATATGAGTTTAAGTTAGCAAGGGCGTAGCTAGGGGGGTGCAGGAGGGTGCAGCTGCACCCCCCTAGATCAGAGCCAATGGGAGGTCAATGTGACCTCCCATTTTATTTATTTTTTTGACAAACTATTTTGTCCCCTTTTATGCTTTTCATTGTTTCATGCTGGTGCAGACAAATAAGCTCGTATTTTATTACTCGGTGAAATTTGGAATTTCATTCGGTCATTGAGAGTCCCCCTCCCCCTTGCCTCCTCTTCCACCAATAAATTGAAGTCTTTGGTGCCACTTATCAGAGGATGCGCTTCATTCTTTACCTAACACGGATCCTTTTTCCAAACCCAAATTTGTCTTTTAGCTTGAAAACAACTTTTTTAATCTAAATATGCGAAGAATAAAAATTTTAGGGTAAAATATTGCCGAAAAATGTCAAGAAGCACAATTAATCACTAAATGAGGATACTTATCCCCATTGAAAGTGCAAAAAATAAATAAAATACAAGAATGCATACTTATCTATGTCTACCAAAAGAGACGAGAGGCTTCACGAAAATAAATAAATTAATTAATTAAAGAAAGAAAAAGAAAAGAAATAAAATAAAGAAGTTTAGCCTTGCAATACTGTCTCACTGTTTTCAAATTTCATCAGCCAATTTGTATCGGATAAGAACCTTTTGGGAGGTCACAGTGACCTCCTATTGGGGTGCCACTGCTTGCACCCCCCTAACGTGAGTCCTGACTACGCCCTTGTAAGTTAGACAATTATTTCAGTTTTGAAAAGTGATAAAAAATACCTCTTTTTCTCATCATCACAAATAAATTGAAGCTTTTGATCGCTTTCTCTAAAACCTTGAACGGACTCATCTTCTTCTTGCAGCCAAACTGTGCAAGGTAACACTCTACAGAGAATAAAATAAAAGTTTTGACAAACAATAAAAACTTTCTTGTAAATTTTAAGCAGTAAAAACTCAAAAAGTACAAATGAAAACTAGACAAATTCTTTACAGACATAATTGTTATAAAGATTTCACTATAGTTAAAGAAATGCTAATTTCAAAATTTAATCTATTTGTAATATAAGAAATAAAAAGATTTTGCGAAATATATATGTAAAAAAAAAAGCGAGACAGAAAACAGTGCTGAGAGCAACAGTATAGTGATTTTTTTCAGCTAGAAGATTTACTATAACATTTCTTAACATATAGGGCATTATTAACGTAAAATATATTGTTACACATTTTATCGGAAGTCGATTTAAATCCAAGTCAGTTTTGGGCAGCGTTGTATTTGAGAGCAATGTTGTGAAGATCCCCCGGTGATTGCTGTATGCATCCCACAGGTGAAAATAACCCGTTTCGTTAGCAATTTCTTACGTTCGTTTACAACATGTTTGGAAACGGGACAATTTTTGAATGAAAAATTTAAAAAACTATTTTGGTAAGGACAATTCCATTTTAATTTCCAACTTGGTGTGCTACAATGTTTTTAAAAGGATAAACATTTCAAAAAAAATAAATAAATAATTGTCTTTCATTGGTGGTTTTTTCCTTAATCTGAATTTTTTTAAACATTCAACCTCTGTGCGTTTTGTTCATCGAAATAGGATGTAGTAGCATACAATATTAATAGGTAATGTTATGTTATTTAATTAATTCAAAATGCATCAAGCAAATTCGTGATGTTTTGTTTACATTTTTATTTTCGCTTGATATTAGTACTTCTTCTGTACCTTACTTTCAACGAACTACAAATTCCATTGCCGTATTTCTTTTAAATAACCTCAAATCAAGTTATTTCCTGTCTGAAAAGAAATTATAGCGAACATTGCTTTTATTATTATTATTATTTCTTTTTTTTTAGTTATTTATTTTTTAAAGATTGAGCAGATAATGTCTTTTTTATTTGGCTATGAATTTTTTATGTGTTATAGTTTGTCTTCTTTGAAAGCTGTACTCGTAAATATGAGTTACATAATGAGTTCGTTTAATCTACAAAAAGTTTTCCGTTGTTGGCTTAGCTAACAGGTTAAAACTTTTAGCTATAAATATTCATTCCTTTCATAAATATAAACATGAGAAACCTTCACATTCAAATAAATATTTTACATGAATTTTTAAAACTAGTGATTAATAACAAATGGCATGTAAAAACTTTGTTCACTTTTACCACCTATACATTTTTCGAACTATTTATTTCGCAAGAATTCATGTTCATGTACATATATACATAATCGTTGAAAAGAAATAAAAAGATTGTGCTCACATAATCGATAAGGAATTCATTATTAATTAAGCAAAATTAATTGCTTTAGTTGAGACTTAGTTTCGTTTTTAAATTTCCCATACACTGTAAAGAAAAGATGTTGTTTTTACAGTATAATTCAGCTAGTTTTACAGTAACAAACTGTAAAAATTGCTGATTTTACAGTAATAAACTGTAAAATTGCTAATTTTACAGCGATAAACTGTAAAATTACTTATTTCACAGTTTATTACTGTGCATGTTACAGTTTTAAACTGAACCTCTGCTGCCAGTATTATACTGTTGATTTTACAGTATAATACAGCTGATTGTGGAAATAAACTATAAAATTGTGGTAATAAACTGTAAAATTGCCGCTTTACGGTAATAAATTGTAAAATTGCTTCTTTACGGTAATAAACTGTAAAATTGCTAGTTTTAAACTGGAATATCTGCTGCCAGTATTATACTGCGAAAACAACAGTTTATTTTTTGCGGTGTAAAGTCTTTAACCGCTTGCCTGATTATCCCGAGTTATCTCGGGCTCGTATGAGTTGCAGGTAATTACTATCCCGAGAAAACTCGGGTGAAACTAATTGATTTTACGCCTATAAATAATTAAAAATTCAACTTGAAACCTACATATTTTATTTGTATTGCTTCATTTTCTTGTATTTCAAAATTAAATTTAAAAAAAAATGTGGTTTTTTTTTTTTTTTTTGCAATTTTTTCCAAAAAAATTCGTAAGGGAAGTGGTTAAAAATGCACTGTCAAACCTTCGACGTTGCATTTTTTTTTTTTGTGACAAATAAGCATTCAGTGCTATTATGAACTGCACATTTTTCTTTCTTTCACTTAACATTTATTTCTGCATAGCCGTTTCGACTAAATAATCAATTGGCACGGTAGTAGGTCAGAAAACAGTGAACGTGTTTCGCATCAAAGATTAAAATACCAACACTAGGGAGGATCCTTTACACATCCCGATTCCGTTCGTGGCTAGAGTCGTCAGAATTAGATCGCAAGGAAGACCCGGGCTGCAAGTAAAAGACACCTGTAAGGATAATGCGAAGAGAGGATTAAAAGCCGAAGCATCTGGAAAGAAGAAAAGTCAAGAGAAATTGCAGTTTTCATAACAAAAAAGATAGCAGCAATGTCATTTTGATTCTTTTGCCAAAATTAAAAACGGTATTAGGGATGACTTCATACTGCCAGCTATAGCCACAATATTATTTGAAAAATAAACTGATATTTCTGAGTATTAAAAAAAATATGTATTTTGCACTCTTATTGAAATCGCTATACTACGATGAAAAATTTTCCAATAAAAGAAACTTTAAAAGCAGGTCAAATTTCTGTGCTCTCTTACTTTCAACGAGCAAAGTACAGATCACGATTCTTCAGAAATAAGTCGTAAAACGGAAACGGCAATAAATTTATTTTGCTTCGATCCAATATTTATGACCTTTAAGAAATGTGTGCTTTCCCATTGTTTTGATACGAGCACCTGGTAAAGACAGCGAAAGGAAATGGTTTCTGGGGCAATGCTGAATGTATTGTTGAGCGACAATATGACTGTGTGAAAAATGTAAGGCAAGTATAACGAACTTCTGAGTTATTAACCCATTTATGCCCAAGTTTTTTTTTAACAATTTTTTTAAATTTTTATTTGCTTAAAACTCTTATTTGGAATGGTTTACATACATTTTAGGCGAAAAAATAGTTCGCCGTTGCCATATTTATTAAGTTATTTAACGTCCTGTTTATGGGATGTTTTGCAGATATGTGCGCAACATACGACCTTACTTGACTTTACTTTTGCAAAGTAACATTACAGAAGGCATCTCTGATGAAAATAGCTGTCAATAAATAAACTCTGATATCCAAATAGTGGTTCTATCTGGTTTTCTTAAGAAGAAGGACTATTTAACTTGCGAAAAACAGCTTTAGTAAAAGGACATTACAGGTTTTTGTATGCAGTAACTAACAAGTTTTATGGACAAGTACATATTTATGGACGACATGAGTGACTTCAATTCATGTTAAAGCTTTGTATTTCAATTCAAAAGCATTTCTTAAAATTAGTTTTCATTTTTTATAAGTTCAACATTATTTTTAATTTTGACAAATATAAACGTTTACTGGTAGTGAAATTATACCTTTATTCGACAGTAACTATCTGTTCTTATTCTCCATCATTAATATTATTCATGTTTGTGAGACCTATTACAGGTTAAATTTTAAAAAAATAAAAATGTTAACATGTGTTCCGATTGACCCCTATCAGCGGGGTGATTCGGAACACCCATAATTTCCTAGATATTTTAATAATAACAGTTCAAAATGTTTCGCCTTTGCTGGAAATATCAAAAGTAAAGCAAGACCGAAGTTTTTACCCAAAAAATCAAATTAAAAAAAAATCTTTCAACTGCTTTTTTTACAATCAAAGCTGAAAAGTGTCCCGATTCACCCCATTGTACGGTACATAATGTAATGTTACAAAATGCAAAATAAAGCGGAATTGGATTGAAGTTTTTAAACTTTCAAAGTGACCACTAACTTTTTTGGGTTTACTGGCCCACTGGCCACTATTAAATTTTTTAGTCTCAAGCTTTACTAAATGCCATACATTTTCAATCGGAATTTCTTAAAATGTTGCGAGGAAAACTTTTCCTACACTTGAGCATTAAAGGAATGTTTGAAGTAATTTCACAATTGAAATTCTTGCAAAGCTTAGAACAAAAAGACGGCATAGTCATAAAGCGCAGCGTAGAGACTTCCAAAAAGAAAAAAAAAAAAGGCATTGAAGAGCTTGAGCGCAATACCCGTGTGTATATAAGCTCAAACCATAAAGTTCAGAGTTAATAGATCCTTCTACATCCTTGAAAGGCATTTGCATTGTTCGCGTTCTTCAGCTTCTAGTAACTCGATCCTCGATTTTCAGAAATGCCGATGCTGCTTTGCGGGTTCGTCCTCTACTGGCGGTTGGAAATGCGATTTGCGGTTGAAAATTAAATGACTTTTGGTTTATGATACGTATAAAAATAGTCAATGCAATGACACCTAACAGAACGGATGTCCTTCGCTCCTATTTTCATCAAAATTTTATTAGAAAATTAAAAAGTAAACACGTGACCTAAAACGAACTGCAAAAAAGAAAGAAGGTACGCTAAAAAGGAATGTTGTTTTTGCAGTATAATACAGCTAATTGTACAGTAATAAAATGTAAAAATTGCAAATTTTACAGTAATAAGCTCAAATTTCTACTTTTACAGTACTAAACTGCAAAATTGCTCATTTTTCATTAAAAATGCAAAATTGCTAATTTTACAGTTTATTACCGTGCATTTTATAATTTTAAACTGGCACCTCTACTGCCAATATTATACTGTTATTTTTACAGTATAATACAGCTAAATTTTACGCTAATAAACTGAAATTTCTAACTTTACAATAATAAACTAAAATTGCTAGTTTTACAGTTTATCACTGTGCATTTTGCAGTTTTAAATTGGAGCTTCGGCTGCCAGTATTATAATGTAAAAACAACCGTTCATTTCTTACAATGTATCAGGAAATTCCTATAAATTAAAACGTGTTATTCTCGGTCACATCAACAACTTATTGAATTCTTACACGTTTAGAAACCAAAAACTTACCGAAAAATTGATATAACTATTTATTTCCATACGCAACCACTGTTTGTGTTTTCTGTTTTAGTGAATCTAAAATGGCCTTTTTGATAAACATCTTCTAAATGTTACAATCAGCTATTACAGTAGTAAATATTTGCAATTTCAAAAATTAATTTTCATTTTTCTTCATTTTTTTCCATGCTTCAAACTTTTAACATCATTATTCTACATATGCGTTTATGTATTTCTACACTCCTAAAGCTTCAGATCTAAAAAAATGAAAAGAAAAAAAATCCTTACTTAATTTTCATTCTTTGGAGTTTACAGATTAATTTTAGCCTTTTCTTGGTTTGAATGAAATGAACTGAACTGAAGTGAAGTAAAGAATGAGATAAAAATAATAATAAATGATGGAACCAACAGATACAGTTGATTTTTGATGGAACATTCTGAATTGATTTTGTTTCAGTTTGAGTTGTAAATAGCCGATTAGTAAATAGTTAATTCTAATATGATATTTTATCGAAAATGATTCCTCTTTTCGAATATTCTCTTCACAATAGCGACACGATTGCAAGCGCCCAAATGAAACGGAAAGTCGATAAAATTTTTCCTTCATAAGATTATTTTAAAAGATTCGCTAACACAACATCAAAGTGCAGTTTAGAACATCAAGATTTCTCTCTTAATGTAGAGTTTAAGAATGAAAAAGAAACTTTTTGAAAGATTTAATACAGAAATCCCTACTTACTTGAAAAAACCTTTCATCCTTGTCTAGTGTCCAAAGAGCATCATATACCCTTACTTCTTCTAAAGACTTTCGGAGTACCTGAAATTACAAATTATATAAACAAAGAAACTTTCCACTGCGAGAAATATTTCACGAATAAATGCGTAATAATTTCACGAATAAATGCCTAAATTGCCAATAAACTTTGGGACAAAAGTTGTAGATATTTCTTTAGAATCTTTATTTAAAATATAAATATTGGTTGAAATATATATTTTTTTGTGGAAGGCAACTTTCAGATTACATTTTTTTACTTCCTTTTACGTAGTAAAGGAAGTATTGTGATCGCGAAAAAAAAAATCACTCAAATTTGAGTCTAAATTTTGATTTTGCTCACCCCCGAATGAATGTTCAGTAGTTTTTTCGACCTGTCAGCACGTGCATGTGTACCTACCAACATATAAGCAGCCGAAAAATCCTTTTCAACCACCCCCGAGTTAATTACGACGAGTTTTCTCGTGACGTCTGTATGTACGTATGTATGTGCGTATGTATGTGCGTATGTATGTGCGTATGTATGTGTCACATAACTCAAAAACTACATGCCGTAGAAGCTTCTAGTTTGGTATGTAGGCTCTGAGGGTGGTCTAGTTGTGCACCTCCCCTTGTGGTTGCATTCGAATGTTCCCAAGGGGGTGTTTTACCCCTTTTTGGGGTAAATCAGTGTTAATTTCAATACAGACTCAAGTGATATGAATTGGCGCGACCACGGCGATATGTCGCCAAGCTTTTGGTCGCCAAGTGTTTGACTCCAACTTGGCGACATATCGCCAAGTTGGCGACAAATATGGCGAAAAAATTATTTTTTGAATTTGGGTTCAACTTGGCGCTATTGGCGATATTTTGCGAAAAATTCACTGAATGATATTAAAATCAGCAATATTTAGAAAATTAACCATTGTAAAGTATTTTTTGCATTGTTTTGTGGCAGATTAGGGGAGTAAATATTTGAATTGTTACCTTGCACACTCCAAGCACTTTTTTTAATACTTAATGCAAATATTAAGAAATTTACACGTAAAAGGAAGTAGTGTGAGGTACATACCATGAAGGCTTATTTCACCATCACCTTCTCCTTTCTAAACTCAGATATTACTCTGTCAGCCACCTCGTCTAATGGTCACATATGTCTGACCGTGATGCAGTGGCCCCAGGTTCGAATCTCGGCTCGGGCATGGACGAACTTTCTCTCTCTCTCCTGATATTGTCCTTTCTGTGTGTGAAAGTGTGTTTTGTGAATGGGTGCCTACCCTATAAAACGGGTCCTTATGGCCTTGTGTCTTAAGCTAAAACGGTCTTCCACGTTAATGGTGTTCGTAAAAACGAAGCCGTACCTATCTTGCCTTAAATCGAGAAGATTTCATCTACTAGGGCTCGGATACCCGAGTGGTATATCGAACAACAACAACAAATTACAGTCGGACCCGCTAAAACGGGTAACAGATAAAGGAATGCCCCGCTTATACGAATAAATCTTCCCTGAAGTGCTGCCATAGACGCAAAGTTAAAGATCCCCGCTTAAACGAATACCCCGCTTAATCGAATAATATTTCTTGGATCCGGCAGCATATGTTTAAGCGGGGCCGACAGTATTCACTTAACCCATTTATGCCCAAGTTTTTTTTTACATTTTTTTTTTCAATTTTTATCTGCTTAAAACTTTTACTTGGAATGGTTTAGATACATTTTTGGGGTAAAATAGATCGCCATTGCCATATTTATTAAGCTATTTAACGTCCTGTTTATGGGACACTAGGCTGATATGTGAGCAAAATACGACCTTACTTGACTTTACTTTTGCAAACAACTGAAATGTTTCAGTTTATTAATTGCAATAACTTTAAACCTATCTTTATCAACCCTTTCTTCAAAATATGTTTCATTCGATTCTAATAAATTCAATTCTTCTACTATTTTAAATGAGCTCTGGTTTTACAGAATCCACCGTTATTTGACATGAATAATTAAAAATTAAAATTTTATAAAAATGAAAATCCAAATCAGTGGAGAAATTTAAACTCTGTACTCAATTTCTCAGTAAAATACCTCATTTTCAATGGAAAAGCATTTACATTTTGGTATTTAGCATTCACATTCAGTAAACATACAAAATTAATGCCTCAACATGAAAAAAAGTCATTTTATATTCAATACTCGTAAAAGATTTATTGAACTAGGTTAAAAGAAAACTCGATCCATGCACAATCACGGCTTAAAGGTGGAAAAAAAGGTACTGTCGGCCCCGCATAAACGAATACTCTCGGTTCCAAGAAATTTTATTCGATTAAACGGGGTATTCGATTAAGCGGTGATATTTAACATTACGTCTACAGCATCGGTTCCGAAATATTTTATTCGAATAAGCGGGGTATTCGTTTATCCGTTACCCGATTAAGCGAGGACGACAGTATGTGTAAATACACATCACACATTCAACAATACGAACTAATTTATGTTTTAAAAAGCTATAGTAATAGTTAGTAATTTTACAGATTATTGCCGTAAAATTTAGCAGTATTATACTGTAAAAACATCAGTATAATACTGGCAGCAGATGTTCCAGTTTAAAACTGTAAAATGCACAGTAATAAACTGTTAAATAAGTAATTTCACAGTTTATTTCTGTAAAATTGGCAATTTTACAGTTTAGTACTGCAAAAGTAGCAATATTTAGTTTATTACTATAAAATTAGCTGTATTGTACTGTAAAAACAACATTCATTTTTTACAGTGTGCCTTTAATCGCTTCGTAAGATAAATTTTGTACTTTTTAATTGTGTACAAATATATGTCATGCTCGTAGTTTATGATTAACAATGTACCTTCTTGGCTTACTTGACATAGCTTAGAAAACATTGCAGAAGAAAGAAGTTCATTTTTTTTTTCTCAATTTTTCTATAAGAAGATTTTATAAACGTAAGTTATATCAAGCACTGTGGCAAAAGCTGTTACAATAAAATGCTCCTTACTCAAAAAAAAAAAAAATCTTATCTTTTGAAATCACAAAAAAATAGTCATAACAATATTAACCCATTAATGCCTAGCGTCCCTTTTTAGGGACGGTCCAAAAAAGGGTCGAAATTTCCTCAAAATGAACATTTCAACCAAATAAAAGTATTCAATTAGTACCTTGGTATTGCTTCAATTCGTTATTAACAGATTGAAGCACATAACCATTGTAAAGTGTGTTCCGTAGCAGTTTTAATGTGACCTTTATCAAAACTGACATCGTTCACGATCTCAAGAAAAAAAGCTAAGTTTTCAAAGTGATTCCCAGCTTCTCAGTTTATGTTAATTGCTGATTTTATTTCTTCTTATAAAATGTCTTCTTAAATATCATATCGTAGGCAGAAAACAATTTTAGTAAAAAAAGTATGTACCCTCTGGGGTCTATCGTAACTTTTAGGGGACGACTTTTCATTCCTTAATAAAAAAATTATTTTTTTGCATAATATTTTTTTATTATTTTTCCTGTTCATTAAACACTGTTTGTAACCAGTATACAAAATATCTTCGGCAAAAAAAAATGTCAGGCATTAATGGGTTAATAATTATGAACAAACCAATAATATATTATTGCGGGTACAATACGATCAAGCACACGTGAGAAAAATGTACCATTAAAAAATCTCAATGTTGCAATAGTAGATAAAATCCAACGTTCAAAAAGTAGACACAAGCACTTTAAATAACATGAATTAAGAATGAAAAAAGTAATAAAAGCATAAAATTTGTAA
Source organism: Uloborus plumipes (assembly GCA_038373865.1). NCBI lineage: Eukaryota > Metazoa > Arthropoda > Arachnida > Araneae > Uloboridae > Uloborus > Uloborus plumipes. The sequence goes on along the minus strand of JAXGGA010008663.1, from coordinate 9,471 downwards.
ATTTATTGCACGCGCACGTTTCAAAGTTACCCACCCCCCTTTTCAGTGAAAAAACAGCTTTCAGTGCTGAGCAAAAGTCTTTGATGATTGCTGCTTAGCATATGAAACTCAAATTTCTGGTAAGCTTACAAATTACCAATGTAATAATTTTGTTAATTTTGCGTCTTGACAAAGTTGATTTCATACTTTTTCTTGAAACAGTTCCTGTCTTATTTCATGCAAATTAAATGCTAAATTTTAGCTTTAATTACACTTTTAACTTGTAAAATTCAAATAAAATTTTAACAACCGTCTTACTTGTTCCAGAGGATCTGTTATTCGAGTTTTGACTTCCGTTTCGTCAGATTTGAAGGATTCTGATGTTTCATTTATATTCGGCAATCCGTTTTCGACCGCCGTGTCTGAAATAAATAAATAAATGTTTAGTTCATAAGATTATATATATTTCCTTACTCACATTAATGACAAAAGAAAACGAGTTTAAAGTCAAATTATTATAATGTATTTTGGGGGGGGGGGGGGTGTAAGAAAGAAAGAAAAAAAGGAAAGGAAAGAAGAAAAACTGAAAATAAAAACAGAAAGCAGATAATATACTTTAGAACTCTTTTAAAATTGTTGACAAGCAGGTCTATTATTAATAAGTGAAAAATGTGATTCAAGTACTGTAAACGCACTTATTTTCGCAAGCCCGTCTCAGTCGCGAAAATTTAAGCTTCGTGAAATATCTTTTAGTGGCAAATTTTTTATTTGAAAATTCTGTTTATGTAAAATTTGTGGAGTCACCGATATCCTCCTTTTATCTAAAATTACGGCTCACGAAAGTAAGAGTGCTTTTACATAAAGTTTTTTCCCATCTAATGTTCCACTAATTGAAAAATTCCTTTAAAGTACTAAAAGAACTAAAAACATTCGAAAAAAATATATTTGTTGCACCAAAAACCAATTAATCGCAAAAAGAACAAATTTCGATTTAAATGCCTTATCTAGAACAACTAGCGTTTTATAAAAACACTAGCGGTACCCGCACGGCTTTGCTTGTGGTATAAAATTAAAAGGTCATTTGAAGGGGCAAGTGGATAAAGGGGATATGTGACAGTTTTTGAAAAACATACTTTTTACTTGATGAAGGTGATAAGGTAATAATTTTTTTTCTCGAAAGCTTTTTCTAGAAATTAAAAAAAAATGTCACATATTCACCTTCATTCACTTGCCCCGTCAATTGTGTTTGTGAGTTAACACAATTGAAAACACACTAATCTGAATTTGAGTAAATCGGCGAAACTGTCACATATTACCTTTATCCACTTGAACCTTCAGTCGTTAAATAATTGATATAGCAGAAAAAATAATCTATTTAGTTATAATTCAACTATAATTCCTTAAAAGTATGATATAAAAATAAGCCAAAAGAGAAAATAAGAACAATTTTGTTGCTTACAGAAGCCAACAGAAATCTTACCAAAGTTTAAAAGAAGAAGGAAGTTTTCTTTTCTAGCTTTAAAAACAATATAATGCATTTTCCGAAATGAAGCATTTTAGAAAAGAACGTTGCAATATCTCAATTTATACGATATTTTTATAATTTACCGAGTTTTAATTCCTTAAAAACTGAGAAAATAAAAACAGAAGATTTTTTCCAACAGTTAATAATCATTTTAATAAGACTAAGAGTTTGGATTGCTACAAAAACAAATACATTTTGAAAAATATTAAGAGAAAAAGATCGAAATAAAAAAGGTACAAAAACGTAACCATGGTAACAACATGAAAAGTTGATTTCAGTTGATAAAATAATTCATTTCATCTTTATTTTCAAATTTTACTCTCGAGCTTAATCATTTCAAAATCGTTTGGCTTGCTTTGCTCAAGGTAAGCTTTAAATTTCCGGGATTCTAAAAACAATTATTACAGCTTGTAGAAACTTCTAATTGATATCATTTTTAACAGAAAATTCTAAGCTTTCAAATGACATAAAATATGAAAATGTTTATAAAATATTTCTGACCCCATTTCATCACATTTATGTGAAAAATGAGCTTGAACTTAGAGTTGAAAAGAACAAAATCGAATTTTCGAAAAAACACTTCGAGACCCACACACCCATGCTAAGAACTAATTTTGAGAAAATCAAATTTTAAGAAAATCGATCAAACGATTTTGGTGCTACGCGGGTCACAGACAGACAGACGGAAAGAAGGAAAGACAGACCCACCTTCAACTTTATTATTAGTAGAGATGCTCATTTGTAACTTACCTTTTCACTTTATATTTGTGTACTACAAGTGCACAAGCGCTCATATGTATTATGGATTGACTTATTATTACAACTATTCAGTGTCAAGTTTATTTAAATCAGTTTTTTAAACTTCGATAGAGTCTGCAAGTCAAATTTCAAAAAGAAAAAAAAACATGTCGATAATCACATTGGTTAAATGATGGAAAGTCAAAGTCTTTCTTTAAATAAAAGCTTCGTAAATACTAGTTTCATTCTAAGATATTTTTCTCACTTTTGCTGATGTAACATCAAGTACCCTTACTTGATAAAAGCACCTCCTCATAAATTTGGCAAGCATGCATCGCTTTACAATATTTATAACTTTTACAAACACTTAATCACTTTAAAGACATCAAGTTGTCTACTATTTTTTTTTAAATCAATATAGAACTGAAAATATACGGGAGTTGCATATTAAAAAAATACTGGTACATAATATACAATATTTTTGCTAATAACTGTTTAAGATGGTTCTAAATCTCTAGTAAGAACACATTTGCATCAAAACATGAAACACAAAGAGATAATTAAATTAGAATAACTATAGTTTATACAAACAGGCAAAAAAAACTTTTATAAAAACGTCTATCTTAAAAGTACGAGTTCACGTTAAAATGATCATCAAAAATGTATTAAGTAGTGAGCTACCGCCACTAAGCCAGGGCAGTATGCTGTATGTGCTTCACAAAAGTTATAAAATATTTTTGGAAAAAAAAATAGAACCGACTTCAGTTGAAAATTGCTCTAAAAAGTAAAAAATAATTTTTTTCTTTGAACACCATCGAAACTACTTTTAAACATAAGTTTTGAAGTCGGCGCAAAAACGATAGGTAAAATGATATTTAACCATATTTTGCCAACATTTTTTTCGAAGAAACCATTGAAAATTAAAAGCAGAATATTTGTACCATTACACGAATGTGTGGTAATCAATGAAATGAATCCATTAAAATTTATATTTACAGTTGAATTGTAGTTGCGTATGATTCTATACATTGTTTTTGCGCCGACTTCAAAACTTATGTTTAAAAGTAGTTTCGATGGTGTTCAAAGAAAAAAAAATATTTTTTACTTTTTTAGAGCAATTTCAACTGAAGTCGGTTCTATTTTTTTTTCCAAAAATATTTTATTTCATTCTTTTTAGTGTAAATGCACTTAAAATAATCAAAATATAGTTAAAAAACCATGCAGCTGTTCAAAAAACTTGCAGACCTGGACTCGATCTCATTCCATCAGGAACTTCAATCCGACGCTTTTAACCACTTGACCATCGGGTCGCTCATTGAAGTAAGGATTTACGATAGCACATATTGTTTTTAAATAACATGAAATTTTAGTTTTTTGATCATAACTTTGTTTCTAGTGAACAAATATCGTCATATGAATACATGGTACCTAAATTAACCATCTCCTATCGATTTCAAAAAAATCGTCCAAATCGGTTCAGTAGATCAGATGTTATGTGCGAACAAACAGACAAAAAAACATACGCTTTGAATTGAGAACCTCCTCTTTTTACTTTCTTCTATATCTAATATATAGAAGAAAGTATTGGTTTCGTGAAAATTTTCGAATGTCGAATTTTGACGGATTTGCACGTTTTGAGGTGCGCTGAGTCCATTTCGACCATTTTTGGAAAATGTCTGTCTGTCTGTGTGTCTGTGTGTGTGTCTGTGTGTGAGTCTGTATGTGTGTGACCAGTTTTTGTGGCCGCGCTAGAGCAAAAACTACTGAATGAAATCGAACAAAAATTTTTGCACATATGTACCACCATGTGAACTGGTGCACCTGACTTTTTTTAGCGAATTCCTCCAAGGGGGGTGGAGCAATCGCACGTGTTCTGCGCGGGGTGATTGCTATATCTCAGGAAGTAACCGGCGGAATCAAACGAAAATTGGTCCATAGGTAGACCCTACTGAGTACAGGTGCTGATTCAATTTGTTTGTCAATATCTCGAAGGGGGGTGGAGCAATCGCACGTGTTCTGCACGAGGGTGACTGCTATATCTCAAGAAGTAACTGGCGGAATCAAACGAAAATTAGTCCATAGGTAGACCCTATAGAGTACAGGTGCTGATTTAATTTGTGTGTCAATATCTCAAAGGGGGGTGGAGCAATCGCACGTGTTCTGCGCGGAGGTGATTGCTATATCTCAGGAAGTAACAGGCGGAATCGAACGAAAATTGGTCCATAGGTAGACCCTATTGAGTACAAGTGCTGATTCAATTTGTGTGTCAATATCTCAAAGGGGGTGGAGCAATCAAAAGTGCTTATTTTGTCATTGCACCTACTGTATCTCGAGAAATATTGCTGAGATTTGAATGAAATTTGGAATAACACTAACCCAATATGGAAGCAAGCATCGATTAAATTTTGGCGCCAATCTCCCCGGGGGGAGGGTGGGGTGATTTTTGCGCTTAGTCAACAATGCGAAAAATTAATTCATTAAAAAATCGCTTTCACGCTATTTAATTATCAAAACAGCTGAAAACTTTCAATGATTTGAAATTTTTAACTGCTGCCAGTTTCTTTTTACTAACAAATAAAATGTTTGCAATTAATCTAAACAAGGCTTTTGCAATGATTTCCAATTTCGCTCATTGATTCTGCATTTGCAGGGTTATTACGATAATTGGGAAATTGGAGCTGTCTCCAATTATTCGGGCGAGTACGTATTTTATTTTGTAACTGGAATTCATGAGATAAATATAGAAGAAAGTTTCGTGACGGCCACGACAGCTAGTTTTGAAGTCGGTTAAAAATTGAAAGTAAAAGTAAGTAATTTGAATTGTGGGAGAAGGAATTAGAGTAAGACTTGGAAAATTGGTGCAAGTTTTTGCTTTTCGTGGAAAATAATTTTCAACTAAAGTGGACTCTTAAGCTTTTTTCAAACACCACAAATCAAAATCTTATTTTTTAAAAATGTGTGTTACTTTAATGATCGTTCATAACCCCCCCCCCCCTCGCAGTGCAAAAAAACATTACACAGCAGATTTTTCCCAATAACTCAACACTCATGGTGTTTGATACATTTTATTTGTTTGTAATGATGTTTTTTGGTCACAACCAATATGAAAATCACAAAAAATAGTTACTTTAGTTTTTAACATATATTTATCATCTTCAGAATTTTTGACTTTTAATTTTACCTTGAATTTGACGTAAATGCAAGGTATAAAATACAGAATTTTGTGAAGGTACAAAAATTAACATAATATAATTGATTGTGTATATAATTTTTGAGAAAATAATATAGGTGCCGCAAATCAAAAACCATTTATTGCCACAATCGATTCAAAGCCCCCAAAAATGGCGCAAACGTCCATAAGAAAATTCTACAGCATCGAAGGACCCCATTGCCAATTTTGACAAAGATCCGACCAAAACCATCATTTTGTACCATAAAAAAATATGGGGCACATTCCCATGGGAGGATGTACCTGCATAAGGACATTACAATCATTAAAATCATTAAAAAAAAAAAAAAAAACATGCAGCTATTCGAAAAAATCCATGCAGACCTGGACTCGATCTCATTCCATCAGGAACTTCAACCTGATGCGCATAACTATTTGACCATCGGGTCGCTCATTGAAGTAAGGATTTACGATAGCAGATAGTGTTTTAAGGTGAGAAGGGACTTTCAGATGAGCAAAAAATGGTCAAAAAATCGGTTCTTCTTTAATGATATTTCTAAAAACTATATGATTGAAATACATGTTATTGCTATTGTAAATAAATAGCTTTACCTTATTTGTGGTGAATTTGTATTCAAAACTAATTTAATAATGAAATATACAACAGTAAATGTTGATTTTCTCAAAACATAATTTTACGCGTGTTTACAAATTTCATACTGCTCCAGTGTAAAAAATTATTATTTAAATTTGCTAAAAATTTTTTGCCATGTACTTAAGAGGTTTTTTAACATTTTGTTGGGAAGGAATTTTCTATTTTACTAGCTGTGTTGAATATATTTGCTATGTTTTATTGAAATATGGATATCTTTCACAAAAAAAAATGTAAATTTTAGTTTGTTTTTTTTTCTTTAATTTTTGCCACAATATATAGAAAAAGTACTCCCAACATTTCACTTTCTGGTGTTTTATAATCCACATTTTGCTTGTATTTTATCATTTTGATGAAATTTCAGGCGCTTGGAATAAAAAAGAAAAATCGTTAAAATTCAAATTTTAAATTAAAAAAAAAAAACAAATTTTAAAATATTTCAACGAAAATTTTTATATGTGTTAGTTTTTGCAACATATAGCTATGCTGCAAATTTCAAAGAAATTCATTGAAAATTGCTAAAGAAAAAAATGATAGTCCCTTGTCGCCTTAAATGACATGAAATGTTAGTTTTTCGATTATAACTTTTTTTCTAGTGAACAAATATCGTCATATGAGTACATGGTACCTAAGTTACACCATCCCCTATCGATTAAAAAAAAAATTGTCCAAATCGGTTCAGTAGATCAGATGTTATGTGCGAACAAACAACAAAAAAAAAAAAAAGTATACGCTTTGAATTGAGAACCTCCTCCTTTTTCGAAGTCGGTTAAAAATATACGCGTAATTTAAACACGTTATTCTCTCTCTCTCTCTCTCGTTTACACTTCGGCAATCTAACTTCCTTCTGTCAATCACATACGGTTTTGTTCGCGGAGTGAAAGTAAACAATCAAGCACTGCAGTCAGAAAAAGGCCCTTCAATTGAAAAGATTAATGATTTTTTTTAGAAATTGGAAAAAAAACTCAAGGGTATCAATGAAAAAAAAAAAGACTTAATTCTTTTTCAAATTGTTTGGACCAATGTTCACTTAAACACTGATCTGTGTCTGTCTTCTCTTTTGATAACTGCAAAAAAGGAACTGTTGTTTTTACAGCGAAGTACTGGCAGCCGAGGTTCCAATTTAAAAACTAAAATGCAAAAATAGCAATTTCGCAGTTTCTTATTGTAAAGTTAGCAATTTTACAGTTTATTGTCGTAAAACTAAGCTATATTATACTGTAAAAACAACAGTATAATACTGGCAGCAGAGGTTCCAGTTTAAAACTGTAAAATGCACGGTAATAAACTGTTAAATTAGCAATTTCACAGTTCATTACTGTAAAATTAGCTGTATTATACTGTAAAAACAGTATTCATTTTTTACAGTGTATGCTTTGAAAAGTTTCAAAACTACATAAGGCGTAAGAGAATGCCGTTTTACACGTAAGTAACGTAAGAACATGCGAAGAATTTTGAGCGATAAATCAACCGTGTTAAATAAAACGTAAGAAAAGGCCACCAAGGTTAGCTAAATATTACGAGCAGAAATGGATTCTTCGTTATTTTCATTGACATCTATAGCAGAAAGTCCTTGGATACCATATACTACCCGTGCGTCACGTGACAGTGCTTATGCTCCGAAAAGAATTGCTGAGAGCAGCAATTTTTAGACGAGGCTTTGTTCTTTTATTACCTGAGCTTGGTCATTGCGAGATACGAGAAAAAGAGTTCGTTTTTGTGTACGGCGTAAAACGAGTTTTTTAGACGAAAGCAGAAATGCAGGTATGAAAGACAATTATTAGATGTCAAAGGATAATTGAAAAATATTTTTAGTTCTAGCATCAAAAGATAATCGCTACCTTCTTTCCAGATCCTGTACAGATTTTTTTTTCTTGTCAATTACATGTTTCTAACAGAATAAGTAAATGCTTTGTTTTTCCTCCCTTTCTTATTCAATCGTACATTCTCCTTAAAAGGGAGCTTTCATAAAAGATATAATACATTAAAACTGAATTGATAATATATTAAAACTGAATTGAAAATTATAGTCTACAGTTTAATTTGTCAATGCTAATTTACGGTACAAAGCCTATGCAATAGAAATTGCATTGTGAGTCTCTATCCCTAAAGCTAACAAAGAGATCCAAGCAGCAACTTATCTCTTCAATAAATGAGAAAAGGAGTAAAAGTGACTCGATCTCATTTCTAGGGATGAACCGATTAATCGGCCACTTTGCCGATTATTAATAATCGGCGAAATTGGGCCGATTAAACGACTGAAAAAATATTCTTTAAATATTATTTTTTAAAGTGTACCTTCACTAAGAAACTATGGTGAATGATTTTATTGACAGTAATAATAATGCTTACAGTTGATATGAAGTTTTCAATGAATTAATTCTCCTACTTTGAATAAATATACACATAGATAATTTAAAATAGGGAAAAATTCCCAATGAATAAGAAGAAACGAAAACAAGACATGAATATTGATTTCGAAGCTATTATGCTAGATATGAGTTTCTTCGAATCAAAAAACGTGTGTCACTGCCACAGAAGTCATCCATCTACGTAATAAAGGTGAAGAAATATTCCAGCACTGACCTGGTTTTCCTCTGTTTTGGAATGACAACTAAAGTGAAACATCGCGAAGACATGTCTATCATATTTCAAGGTGCTATCGTACAGAGCTCATTTATCATACAAATTCTTCGGCAAACAGCAGCTGTGTTTCTATAATTTTTACACCTTGCGCTGACACCTGTCGTGTAGTCACAAGGATATTCCTTCCTTATAGTCCTTTAGTACTCAATTGTTGAGTGTGCTGGGAGCGTTTACAGTAAGGGGTTGTCCATAAATGATGTCACACTTTTTTCAACTCCACCCCCCCTTCCTCCCTTAACAAAGTGACACACTCTTTGTCGCCAACCCCCCCCCCCCTTTGTAACATGTCACGCGCATATCTAATAAATAGATAATGAAACAATTATCGACTAAATAAATTAATTAATTAACCCATTTATGCCCAAGTTTTTTTTAACAATTTTTTTTCATTTTTTATCTGCTTAAAACTCTTACTTAGAATGGTTTACATACATTTTAGGCTTAAAATAGTTCACCGTTGCCATATTTATTAAGTTATTTAACGTCCTGTTTATGGGATATTTTGCAGATATGTGAGCAAAATACGACCTTACTTGACTTTACTTTTGCAAAGTAACATTACTGAAGGCATCTGTGATCAATTTTAAGCAAATCATTTTAAAATAGTTTAATTTTATGAAAAATAAGTTCGCAAAAAAAAACTTACTTTCTGTGACTACCCATGGTGGATCGCTGCTTGACAGATTTGTCTGAAAATAGCTGTCAATAAATAAACTCTGATGTCCAAATAGTGGCTCTAACTGGTTTTTTTAAGAAGAAGGA